>OY829523.1:8927839-9120225 GCA_963691665.1 Clepsis dumicolana | reverse complement strand
AAAACCGTAAAAATAAAAAATTGGGAGAAAAAATACAAAAAGATACTCCTACTGAGATCATGAATTGATTGCTTTAGTGCGCCATCTCGTTGTTGAGCCTGGGTAAACTGATAAGTTTCGAAAGGGTGCGTTGTTTTCGGTTTACGAAGTAATCGCATAGATGGCGCTAGTCACTGCAAAAAGTGATAAAAACAAGCTAAGATTTGAATACATGGAAAAAATTCGGCCTTTCCTCTATGTCCAATCGTGGTGTAGGGGAAAAGCACACGACCCGGAGTGTCGAGGATCCGGGTTCGATTCCCGGGGTTGGCATTTTTCTGGTTTTTTTCTGTGTGTTCATGTTTCAGTGAGTTTATAAAAAATATAATTGATATTCACGGGAAAACCGTAAAAATAAAAAATTGGGAGAAAAAATACAAAAAGATACTCCTACTGAGATCATGAATTGATTGCTTTAGTGCGCCATCTCGTTGTTGAGCCTGGGTAAACTGATAAGTTTCGAAAGGGTGCGTTGTTTTCGGTTTACGAAGTAATCGCATAGATGGCGCTAGTCACTGCAAAAAGTGATAAAAACAAGCTAAGATTTGAATACATGGAAAAAAAAATTCGGCCTTTCCTCTATGTCCAATCGTGGTGTAGGGGAAAAGCACACGACCCGGAGTGTCGAGGATCCGGGTTCGATTCCCGGGGTTGGCATTTTTCTGGTTTTTTTCTGTGTATTCATGTTTCAGTGAGTTTATAAAAAATATAATTGATATTCACGGGAAAACCGTAAAAATAAAAAATTGGGAGAAAAAAAATACAAAAAGATACTCCTACTGAGATCATGAATTGATTGCTTTAGTGCGCCATCTCGTTGTTGAGCCTGGGTAAACTGATAAGTTTCGAAAGGGTGCGTTGTTTTCGGTTTACGAAGTAATCGCATAGATGGCGCTAGTCACTGCAAAAAGTGATAAAAACAAGCTAAGATTTGAATACATGGAAAAAATTCGGCCTTTCCTCTATGTCCAATCGTGGTGTAGGGGAAAAGCACACGACCCGGAGTGTCGAGGATCCGGGTTCGATTCCCGGGGTTGGCATTTTTCTGGTTTTTTTCTGTGTATTCATGTTTCAGTGAGTTTATAAAAAATATAATTGATATTCACGGGAAAACCGTAAAAATAAAAAATTGGGAGAAAAAATACAAAAAGATACTCCTACTGAGATCATGAATTGATTGCTTTAGTGCGCCATCTCGTTGTTGAGCCTGGGTAAACTGATAAGTTTCGAAAGGGTGCGTTGTTTTCGGTTTACGAAGTAATCGCATAGATGGCGCTAGTCACTGCAAAAAGTGATAAAAACAAGCTAAGATTTGAATACATGGAAAAAAAAAAAATTCGGCCTTTTCTCTATGTCCAATCGTGGTGTAGGCGAAAAGCACACGACCCGGAGTGTCGAGGATCCGGGTTCGATTCCCGGGGTTGGCATTTTTCTGGTTTTTTTCTGTGTATTCATGTTTCAGTGAGTTTATAAAAAATATAATTCAAAGAATTACCTATCCTCCAACTCCTTACCGTTAAGGAGTTGTACCTTCCATCAAGATGAAGACACCAACAATCAAGATGAGATGATTACTACTACCAGACGCAAATACTTGAATAGCTTTAGAAAATATATGAAAACACGTAATACGTGCCTATAAAATTTGAGGGTTGCCCTCTATTTCCCTGGGATCCCATCATCAGATCTTGACTTGGTGACAATTGCAATAGGACCACCTCGGGAGTAAGTAGGTAGACTCTTTCGAACAAAAAAATAATTTTTAAAATCAGTCCACAATTGACGAAGAAATCGGTGAACATACATACATAAAAAAATACATACAGTGGAACGTAGGTAACCTCCTCCTTTTTTGAAGTCGCATAAAAATGATTGTATGACTTTCTTCAGGACATAGTAAATTACTTGCTCAAAGCAACTATAAAAATGATTGTATGACTTTCTACAGGACAACTGCATGATACATACTTAGCTGAATTTTTAACACCTGCTTCTACTACAATACTAAACCAATATGAATTTAACTGTGGTGGTTAAATAGATGTTATTTCAAAACAAGATTGTAATACAACAGTTGACATAAATAATTACTAATTAACTGCATTTATGTTTATTATAACAAGCCCATAACTTTCATTGCGTTTCAAATCCTAATGCCACTTTGTCCTGGTCACACTGGTTCAACAGGGCTTTAATATTACAAGAAAACGCTTGGCACATCTCATAAACATCTCCCATACAAACATTGTTTGGCATTAATTTGCCGTACAGCAAGATAAATGCTTAGCTAATTGCCTTACCGTTGATACGCGTTGCTGATGTTGGCACTATGTGTAGTAAAGGTAATTGCGCTAATTGTGGACTAGACTGTGGGAATTAGAAATTGGGGTTGTTTGACTGATTTATAGGTTGAGAAGACTATTAATTTACTGACATCATTAGGCACAAGTTTCTTAGGCTTTCCTTTAGCACATAAATGTGGTATGGTACGTATGTGATGAACCAACATGGATCATGAAATTCTTGAAGTTCTCGAGTACCACAGACAGGGAGACGCGGCCTGGGTCGGCTCCCTGCGAAATAGACTGATCAATCAATCAAACAATAATTTATGGTGAAACTAGCTGTTGCCCGCGACTTCGTCCGCGTAGAATTTGTTTATTGCTATACCGCGGATATATTAAGTTCTGTATAACAATTCAATAGTCCAATCTGCGTTTTGGTCTGTTTAATTTGGGAAGCCATTCTCAAGAATGATGGCTTAGAGCCTAGATGTTATTTTTTGAGCTAAAAACAATTACTTTGCTCACCCGCGACCTCATGAATGCATGCTTGCAACACCTTACGTTATGAACGGGTCGGGTTACGAACCCAAAGTTTCGCACCTCCTTTCCACTTTGCTTGGTTTGATACTTATCAATGTCATGTTGTTGCAGGGGTGCCCTCCCCGAGCCCCCCCCTTTTTGTTTGCTACAAAATAGTGTTTCGCTACTTATCAATGGCTTAGAGGAAACAGTGATGTTTGTGTGCTTTTTATGGCGGGGTGCTGCGCCCCCCGAACCCCCCCCCCCCTTTTCTTCCGGTGGCGTAGTGGTTTGCTACTAATAAATAGCTTGGAGGAAAGAGTACTATTTGTGTCCTTTTTATGGCGGGGGGCTGCGCACCCCAAGCCCCCCCCCCCCCTGTGTTCTTCCGGTGGCGTAGTAGTTCGCTACTTATAAGTAGCTTGGAAGAAAGAGTACTATTTGTGTCGTTTTTATGGCGGGGGGCTGAGCCCCCCGAAACCCCCCCTTTTTCCTTCCAGTGGCGTAGTGGTTTGCTACTTATAAATGGCTTGGACGAAGAAGTAGTGTTTGTGTTCTTTTTATGGCGGGGGGCTGCACCCCCCGAGCCCCCTCCTCGCTTCCTTCCGTCGGCGTAGTGGTTCGCTACTTATCAATGGCTTGGAAGAAAGAGTGCTATTTTTCTCGTTTTTATGGCGGGGGGGCTACGCCGTGGTTTGCTACGTATAAATAGCTTGGAGGAAAGAGTGCTGTTTGTGGGCTTTTTATAGCGGGGGGCTGTGCCCCCCGAGCCCCCCTCTTTCCTTCCAACGGCGTATTGGTTCGCTACTTATCAATGGCTTGGTAAAAGGAGTAGTGTTTGAGTACTTTTTAGTGTTTATATCCCTTTTATGGCGTCCCTGAAGTTGAATTCACTTATGTCTATTCCGCGGGAATTTTGCATTTTAACGCTTTAGATCGATTTTACAAAAAAACTTTCACTAATACAAAGCTACATACAGTTCTTGACTGACTACTTTTTCCTCGGGAAAATGCAAAATTCCCGTTGGATAGAAATAAGTGAATTTTGCATTTAGACCAATTAAAAAAATATTTTCATTAATAGAAAGCTAATCTGTTTCTGATTGACATAGGCTACTTTTATACCGTAATTGAATTCACTTTTTTCTATCCCGCGGGAATTTTGCATTTTCCCGGATAAAAAGTAGCCTATCAGGGATAGTGTAGCTTTCTGTTGGTAAAAGTTTCAGAGATTACCTCCTACAAACAAAGAAACAAAGTTAAGATATTTCTTTGTCCCACGGGAATTTCGAAAATCCTTCTTTAGAGCACCTCTATGATACTCCAGGTACATGTATTACAAATTTGAGGTCTCTAGCACCAGTAGTTTAGGCTGTGAGTGTCCTCTATATCCGCTAGTCAGTAAATGCTATTTGGTCTTTATCCCGTGGTCTTTAACCGTTTTTAGCTGTTATTGTTACCTACTTACATGCCAAATTTGAAATGTCTAATAATTATAGTTACTGAGATAGAGCCACTTTGATCCGAAAATGTAAATCCCATTTATTCCCTATCCCGTGGGAATTTCTAAAAATCCCTTCTTAGTGCACCTCTAGGATACTCAAGGTATATGTTTGCCAAATTTCAAGCCTCTAGGTCAAGTGGTTTAGGCTGTGCGTTGTCTGTCTGTCAGTCAGTCAGTCAGTCAGTCAGTCAGTCAGTCACGGTACTGTTTTATAGGTATAGATAAAACTGATCACTCACGCATAGCAGAGCTTAGCCATGGCGTGCAGTGTGCGTCTCGCTGCCGCTGGGTCTTGCGCTCCCAGAGGAAGGGCTACGAATTAGTCCGAAACATCGGACTAAACTCGACTTAAATACGTGAGTGATCCGTTTTATTTCACTATGATTGAGTCTTACGGTAGTTTCGTGCTAAAAGAATCAATCATTTATTTATTGCAACCATGGTATTTGCAAAATTATGTTCTTATTCTTACTTAATTTCCGTCCAGAGCCGTGTTTTATAAAGCTACTAGTTACAATTTACAAGCGGAAGTCTCATTCTATCACCTTTTGTTAAACAGAAAGAGGCATTATAAAACACGGCTGATGGCTTGACTGATGACATGGTTGATGTTGACGGACGAAGAAGGGAGAAGGCGTACTACGATGAGCTACGTTCTTCAGCAGAACCAAGGTTGAAAATAATGTCGTGGAAATACTCGCTGTATATGAACTAAAAAACAATTACTTTGCTCACCCGCGACCACTAATGACAAATAGTTATATCTGTGCGGCAAATGTATGTTTCCATGCAACACCTCCGCCTCCACTGCTACACGAATCAACACATGCCACACAGACCCAACTATCACCACCACCACTATACTAAACGCTGACGCGTTTCGGCACTCTCCACGAGGCCATTTACGAAGCACAACAACAACCGCTCAACATGCCACTACTACTACTGCTACTGCTACTTGCTACTGAAGTAGTGGAAGTAGTGAAGTGGTAGTAGTTGTAGTGGAAGTGGTGGCATGTTGAGCGGTTGTTGTTGTGCTTCGTAAATGGCCTCGTGGATAGTACAAGTTCAATAGCTTTTCCTAACGGGATGAAATTTTCTGTTTATGCAAGTGTCACAGCGTAGCATGTTACGCCTTAGCAATAAAAATGTGCATAGGTATTTATGGATCCTGAATAAGCAATTTCCTCTTAGAAATTTATTGCTGGAGTTTTATTTATTATAAAAGCAATTTACAATGACATTAAATCTAAGCTTAAACTAAATAAACTACAACTTAAAACTAAATTAAATCTAAATAAGGCCCCCGTGGCATAGTGCCCAAAAGGCTGGCAGCGTTGCCTCGCTGAATAGCGATGCTGATTCTTTGAGAGAGAAAACTGCCAGCCCTTTGGTCACAAGTTGCATCAACTAATTATTATTAGATCGACCCAAGAAATTAATCAAAGCCATTTCTGTAATTATTATTAATTAAAATAAGGAAGTGTCTATTCTACGTTTCGTTATCGTTGCTCAATCCTTCGTTGATTTGTTCTATTAAATTATTTCCATTGCGAAATAGATACTCATAGGTATTGTGGCTATTGCCATTCATGAAGAAACTGAGGTGTTTTTAAACTTCGCGGAGAATATAAATTTAAACTGGACGCGCCCATGTCCATGTCATGTATGACAATGCTATCAAATCACTCGCTCAACGAATCGCCAATTGAACTAAATCCGAGCCACCATGTCAAGAGAATTAGTCTGCTGTCCCATCGCGTCTAAATAGGGCCCAGTCGCTGCGGATTAACAGTAAATTGAGTATTTCCGAAGCCAGTATAGAGGTACTGAGAAAATTGCGCATACTGAGACTTACTATCGCCGGTCGCACGTCCGTTCCTTTTGCGGTGACATAACCTATATTATAACGGTTCTTGCGATGGATTTCTCTGCGGCCTTTCAAGGAAAAAGGATGGATAAAATGTGATGGAGTCGTTCTCATTGACAAGTAATTACAACAGGTACGGCGCGCGAAGATTGAGCGGGTTCTCTTTGATACGTTTGTTATTGTGGCTTCCTTAATTTGAAGACAATTAACGTCCTTTACTTTAAGTTTTTGTTTCCGTGTTAGTCGAAACACGATCGAGTTAGGAGGCCTTGGAATCAATTTCTCACGTCTCGTCACGATGGACGAGCTTTAGGCACAAAAATACTTCTGAGAAGTTCGGTCATTGTGTAGTAAATTTAACAACTAATGAGTCTGTCTACATTTGCATATTATTTTGGAGTTCGAACTTTTATGGCAGTGATTCGATCCTCAAATAGGATAAAGTTCTATTCGGTATGATGGTCTTTATAATTATTATAAATGCGCAGATAACTGGGTAGCGTATTCCGGTGTTTGATCAAATGGCAAGTACAAGAAATTGATGTTAAATGCCGCTAACTCAGTGCAGCCGATAAACCTCATTCACATGGGAGTTTATCTGAAATGACTGGAATGTCTGCCATGAGGCGTCTTATTTATGTTGTTTAATGATTTACACTTCATTATGATGGACTTCATATTGATATTTTTTCAAGTTTAAAGTTCTAAACGAACTTGCCATTAATTTGTTGACGGATTTGCACCAAAAATAAATGTTTCTTTCCTTATGTTCGGTTGTCTATTTTAGCTTGGAAATGTTTTCACGAAATAGCAACGCTATTTGTTACAATTTAAGATTATGGTTATGCGTAATTTATGCCTGAGACAATGTTGATTATTGACAGTCAAATAAGGTAAGTGCCTACCTTACAGAAAATATCGTTAAGTATGACCATCTGCTGTCGGGCTTCTTCACACGCCGTTACTCTCGTTTAGGCTTACCGCCATTGACCGCTCGGCTCCTAAACATTTGCTGAAACGCGGATAAGCGCAATGTTTCTAGACATTCGGCTATTTCCGTTTGCCGTCGGCTAAATCCGACGGCGCGGCCGATGACTCCACCGGCATGCGCGCCGGCGCCGCGGACCTTGACGTAAACTTGACGTGTGCAGCCGCGACAGTGCAATATCAACTTTTTGCAATACTATTAAGACTATCCATAGATAAATGCAAGTCTTCTGTTTTTTTGGGAAGCCTGGGAATGCCCTAGTTATGCCAAATCAATTAAGTAAATTTCAAATGATTTGGTGTCCACGGATGATTGGTCAGAAACGTTAAGTCAATACGCTGGGAAAGCGGATCTTTCGTGACGAGATTGTATTAAGAAAAGTCATCAGTGAGCTAGCTTGATGGCTGCAGCTCACATCCGCCTGTTTTATCTCTTAGCGAACACACGCTACCATAGTAAACACAAATGTTTGCCATTTCCATTCATTTTACATGTGCAGAGCGACCACCCATGTGTTCTCGACTTCTCATGTTTACAATGTAGAGGATTTTAGTAACGTGGCCATAATTTATGCCGACTAAGTAGGTTAGAGGCTAAATGTGCTTTTATTAGAAAACGCCTTGATCCGCGTCTAGTTAACTTGCTTAATCAACTGTCAAACAACATCGCAATTTACTTGTCTACCGATAATTATGACGTCGATGTACATGCCTTTAGTAAGTACAACCTCCGGTAGTAGGTTACGATAAGACACGTCTTGATTTTGACTAAACAATAAGATGGATTACGAAATGTATTGCTTTGTGTTGCGATTGTTCCGACCACAATTACGAGCTGTCGAGTCGGACGGGGTGATTCGTCGGATCGCGAACACCGGTAATAACACCAATTATATCTCTAGTGCAGCATGATTTACACACTAGAGGCTGAACTGCTATTTATTCTCTTCTGACTTTGGTAAGGTCGTCATTTTTTATTCGGGCAATTTCAGTTTTAAAACATTTTGTGTTCAATCCTTGAGCATACCTATATTTCGTAGCATCTTTTCATATTTGTTAACTTGTCTGTTACAAATTCTTACTGCCAGTTTAGTAATAATTAACTTCAAATTAATTGTTACATAATTTGTAGTTCCTCTGTCCTACATTCAAGATACAAATGATTTTGAACTCGAGTCAATAACAACGCGGTGTTATTCCGCAAGAAATAATCTCAGTGTTGATTTCAAATTGGTACCATTACAACCCAAGAGCATAATGAATGGTTTGTGCGGTGAAGGGAATGCTCCATACACCTTAGATTCAGGCAAATTATCTTTGTATAAGAACATCTAGCTAGATCTAGATACTAGCATCTAATTGAAAATTCATGCTCTGCGACAGACAGCCATGAAAATCAATTTTATTTTTAAAGTGGCCCTACATCAAATTTTCGTCAACTGCTATGACATTCAATTCTTACCATTTTATGAATGCCAAGGCATAATGTTCTTGTCATCATATTTAGCATTATAAAACCTGGTAATAAGGGCTACTATGATTTGAACGGGAGTTTTAAGTTGGTCGGATGCGATGTAAAAAATTGAATCGTGCCTGTCGAAAAGTTGTTGATTCGGGACGCTGTCTGAAGGTCTACCTACTTAGGATATTTAATGGAACGAAAAACTACAGATATAGCAGAGAACAGCAAGATGAAATGACAAAGAATTGTATAACTACTTGTCAAAAGCAGCAATATTTCTGGGACCACAGAGAGTAATACGGCGGTTGATCTTTTACAACGACAGTCTTTCCTTTAAAGATCATCACTGCTTTGAGAATTTAACCGGCTTGTACGCTGTCTTAAGTAGCATGCAGCTAGTACATTATGCCATGTATGACCAGCTAACCCCACACTCTGTCACGTTTCGGCATATCACGATACGATTGCGAAATGCGACATCCTTAGCGTGATTTGCCTTGACTTTACACCTCTTGGTATTTCATGATGTCTGCATAAATCAGGTATGTAGGATTTCTTATGTTTAACATTTGGTTTTACAGCAGAACTTTTACTTCATTCTTACAAGAGTTTGATTTGAGTCAAATCAAGTTGTCAATTTGTGTAATAACTTGTCGCTGTCTTAAAATTTTAAAGCCGATTCAGACATTAATATTTTGTAACATCTTTTTCCAGTTTCCTGTGTAGGACGTTCGTAAAACCGAAATTATGTGTGAATGTAAACATTTAGGAGTTTTATGGGCATTTACTTAAGACGCGATCAGTCGGATGCTTCGCTTTACTCCAACGCGATCTTTTTCGAATGGCCCATCAAATACTGATAAATGTATCGTAAAATTCTGTGTACAAGCATCTCTTTCATTCAATTCTGTAAGGGTGATTGAACTTTGAAAGTAACTGTGGTTCGTTATTTTTTGCTTACAAAAATATGCGGCAACATCATGTTTCATTGTTTCATCGTCGATGTTATTGTTATTTGCCTAGGTCTTATTAAGTATCACCCTTTACTTCCTCTCGTACCATTTCTGTATGAAAGTCATTTCTTATACGCTGTCTTTACTTTAGGAATCACCAATTGCTACGTATATAAAAAGGTCTGTTGTTGATGTGATGTCATTAATCATATCCTAGCCATGGCTAAACTTACTATACAGCTCTTTATCCATGGATAAAGAGTTTTTAAAATATTCTATTTGCAATTTACGTTTCTGCAAACTTTAGATCCAATCTGTATAAGTAAATATCTATGTCTACCTATCATCCTCATTATACGAATGCAGAGCACACATCCGAAAACTTTCCCATTGCTTAACAAGACCACGTTCCTGTCTGGAAATCAAAATAAACGGTCTACGATCTCGATAAATCGTAATTCGCCGTAATCTGGCATCTGTACGATCTGTATTAGATGGTAATTCGTAAACGCATCGTTACCGAAATGGTCTCGTTACGTTACCGGTTTTCCGTACCGGACTGGAATAGATCCAATTAGATCGAATTGGGATATTTATTAATGATTTCCCTCACATGTCGGTTCAACAAGTCTGATTGCTTCGTGCGGTTGTTTGGAATGGAGTAAACATGATCAAAGGCATGCAAATTGATACCTAGTTCTTTTGTCTTCTATGGAGATTGGTTGATTGTTGGTTTTAATTCTATTGTGTAGCCTTGCCTTGTATAGTGCACGCTTCTAAACGCTTTTAGTCTGTTAGCCTCAATTTCTTTTTACAACTGTTCCATCATTTATGTACTCGAGTTTCTATCTTTATATTCTTCATTCATGTGATTTCGGTTCTGTACAATTTGGAAAACAATATCCAAACTTTCCCATTTATTATCATCTAGCTCCGTACTTACATCACCGTCACGCTTGTTTCATAAAATAAGTAGGCTCATCGTAGTGTAAACTCATATATTGCATAAAACGTTCACTCGCCATCGTACCTGAATCAATGCCCTGCGCAGCCGCATCCGCCAGTCATCGGGACTGTTTATGAAGCGCCGAGATTCAATCAAGAATGCAGGTGCACTCATAACACAACCGGTCATATCTATGCGTTCAATCACACTCCAAATTAAAAACCCTATTGTTTATTAACTTCTATTCATCATAGGAAAATAAAACATGACAGAATTCAGTAGCTTTTTAAACGGTTTTCTTTCGCGGTGTTTAGCTTTTTTAAGCGCACCCGCAACTGCCGGCACGTTCCGCCCTTTGTTCGCTTTTCAAATTTTACTTTTTTTTTACTTTACTCTTCCCCAACTAAATAGCTACCAGTGTCATTGGCCATTGTTAAGTTCGATTGCTTCTATCATCGCTTTCTCGCCGTATTGTGCGCCGCTGGGTTATATTTTTTATTACATGGAATGCTAGGGCCGGATTCTTTATTGTTTTCGGCAGCCGCGCCATTTCGTAACACGAATTCCGTATCGGTTTTATTGATCTCGATGCTCGCTTGTTTACGGATAGATTTCATTGTGATCGACATAGTTTTGTCTTATCGCATTCTTTGTGATACCGCCGCAGAATCAACATGGAATCGTTCCCTCTGGAAAGCAGTTAAATTTATAGCACATGGCCTGACAGCAAAATTTATGGGAACTAGAATGATGAATGGCTGTGCTTCTTGAAGGCTTGTCTAGCATGTGTGCGTTACTATACATTATAACCTCGTCAGCTTATGTTTTCCGTGGGTTTGCGTAGATCCCGTTCATAGCATACTTTCTTCATTATTTTATGCGAGTTTGATGCTTCTTAAATTGTCTGGTAATTAGTGATGTTGAATGATGACCTGGTAATACAATACGTTTGGGCCGTTTGGTGAAACGACTTTAGCATCATACTTTAGTTTTCGGACGTAACACTTCAATCTATTTTATTTAACTTCACTTTAAAGTAATTTCAACTGGAGCGTAACAAGGTATATGAAGAGAAATATTTACCTTAATTTTCGGTATCTAACAGATTCTCTTTTGTTTCACATTTTCATTTTGCAAAGATTATGATCTGGTTCTAGTAAGAGGAGATAAAGTACCAAAATATTATTTTAAGATTTTTATTCATGTACCCATGTACCCTCCTTTTATCCTGCTTCATGTCGCTCGCGACTTAGGTATAGCGTTTCTTCCAGTAAGTACGTTTCTTGTCCATCACTTAAACTATTAGGTACTTATTTTTGACATGACTTTTCTTGTGCTTGTTCGTCGTCATCACCAGTCGTTTTACGTCTCACTGCGGGGCACAGGCTTCCTCTCAGAATGAGACGGCTTGAGCTGTAGCTCCCATCGCGGGTCTAATGCGAATTGGGAACTTCACACACACCATTGAAATGCTTCACAGGAGTGTGCAGGTTTCCTCACTGTTTTCTTTCACCGACAAGCTCGTGATAAATTACAAACGTAATTTCGAACATGAATCCCGAAAAAGTCATGAGGTGCAAGCCGTCGCTCTAACCCCCGGCCCTCTGCTTGCGAGGCCATAGGTCAACCCACTCCACCACTCAACCACAGCATATCGGGTATAGTTCTGTGCTTGTTGCTTAATTTAATTTTTTAACCGCCTTCAAAAAAGGATGAGGTTCTACGTTTGTTCCACTGTAAGTATGTATATATTATTTAGCATTACTTATTCGTGCCTTTTCTCCCCAGGTATTGCAACGTGACGTCGAATGCCACGGGCGGATCGTGAGCTCTGTGGTGCGGCTGTGCGCGGGCGCAGACGCGGCGCGCGCACTCGAGCGCCGTTGGCACCTCCTCTACCTTCGCGCCATCGAGTGGCAGTGCCATCTGGAGGCGTGTCTCGCTAGGATCGATAACCAGGTAAGCCATCTGAGCGTCTAGTGTAATCAACGGTCAAAAATACGTCTCGAGCGCGTTTGCGTTACGGGTGTCACATAGTAAGAAAATTGTTTGTTGTCGATTGTTTGGTGTCCATAGTAATTCCGACGTAAACGCAAACGCGGTCGAGACGTTTTTTTTTTGACGTCGATTATAGCAGAGGCTCTGTTCTGTAATGCTGAAAAGGCTGTCACGGTAGGTAGTTCCTTGCTAAAAGTGGTAGCTTTAAAATAGCACATTTGTTTTTGGAAATACAGCTAATTGACCGAGCGAACGAAGTAAAGTGAAGTTTTGTGAGCAGGTTTGATAGTTAAATTCGTTTTTTTTGGCGAATGGTTTTAGATTTTAAAAACATTTTCAAAAATAACCCGATCTTCGTTAAATTTTGTGATCTGGTTCGTTAAGATTTTTTTTTGTCGACGAAAAATATTCACAAATATGAGGTCGCGAGATTCACGGACTTATTATGCATTATAATTGTAACATTTATCTTTTGAAATTGTTTACAAATATGTTAATGATTATTGGTTACAAATGATCGAAGGTCCGTAATAAACATGTCAAAGGTGTTGATTTTTAATTTAAAATTGGAAAATTAACATATCAAATTTCACTTTTCTACGAGCCGCCGACGAATAATTAATTTAATATTCAAATTCGTTGTCAATCAATTAATTTAAACACGCCCTTCGCCTTGGAAATATGAATAATATTTCAATTCAATTTGGAAATCGCCTTCGTCTTCTCTTTATGATTATCGTCTTAACGGCACTGAGGGTCGAGCACGACTTTACGAATGATGCGTAACGTTATGGTTATCGTATCGAGATCGAGAAACCTCGTACTAAATTTCAGTTTCAAATACGCTCACGGGCGGGCGCTGTTCCAAACGTCACTTACAAAATTTACCGATTAGAAAATAATAAGAACGCATTAGAGTTTTCCATTTTCGAAATTCCCGCTATAAATAGTTTTTTTTTCACACGGCTGACAATAGCGCAATCATACAGCCACCCGCAGCGCTGTTTACAAACTCGACCCCAAGTGGCGTTAGAAATTGGCCATAATTCCAAACCCCTTTATTGCTTTAAAACTTACGCGTGTTCGGGACGCTTGTTATTCATGCAATTTGCGGTTTCACCCTTGCGTTTAACTGTTCGTGTTAGGCAGAGGTGTTCAAACATTTGACTTGACTACTTTCTATTTTGATACGACAGACATAACCTACATCAAAGTAGTTGAAAATACGAAACTTTGGTGGAGCTCAGAGGTCTAACTTTAGAAGTGATAAAGGAATATTGCGTGACTTTTAAACTGTCACTCTTCCTATGTTTTTTTTGTTCTGGTAACATTTTGAGAAGCATTAGTTGCAATTACAACGACCTAACTTACCACGCGACCCTCAAATTATTAGTTGAATGTCAAGTGAATTTGGATGGCTATGCCACGTGCTGCGTCTATAAATCACATTATTGAACTCATGTGGGATTTGTTTTGACTCACGGTTGCTAGGCAACGCGTGTGACCCACATTCACTTGTTTAAATAAAGATCGTTAAGTATTCTTTTTCTGGACGCACTTTATATGTCACTGGCTGGCCATAAATTTGTTAGCTTTTTAAACGACTTTTAGTGCACATAGATTAATTTATGAATGGACATAATTACGAAAGCTTATTGCTGTATGCTATGAATTACGATTATTGTTTCATTCATAGAGTCGGGTAGTGTTGCAGTTAAATTTGAATAAGAAAGGCGTGTATCTGTAGGGTAGTAATAAACTTCTTGTGTTCACTGCCGACAAGAGGTGGAAACGCTGAATAATATATCTGATTTGAATATATATTAGCTAATAAATAAAATATTCTACTGACGCACATTGGGGTCTTTACTTAATCTTAATTTTTTACTCAATTACTCAAAACCTCTCTTGTATTTTCCAGGGCTTCTTGTCAGTGGAAGCGGCGAGTGACAGCGACGAGGAGCCGGCATTAAAGCAACCGCGTCTCAGTCGGCGGGGCTCGCCGCGCCGCCAGCGCG
The DNA here is from genome assembly GCA_963691665.1 of Clepsis dumicolana. Lineage (NCBI taxonomy): Eukaryota > Metazoa > Arthropoda > Insecta > Lepidoptera > Tortricidae > Clepsis > Clepsis dumicolana. Next base: position 9,105,644 of record OY829523.1, on the reverse strand, counting down.
CCAGCAAGCGCAGGGACAGCTCGGGAGACAGCCGCCAGTCTGCCTCCGAGGTGAGTCCGTCGCCATAGCAACAGCGCGGCAGCAAGCGCAGGGACAGCTCGGGAGACAGCCGCCAGTCCGCCTCCGAGGTGAGTCCGTCGCCATGGCAACAGCGCGGCAGCAAGCGCAGGGACAGCTCGGGAGACAGCCGCCAGTCCGCCTCCGAGGTTAGTCCGTCGCCATGGCAACAGCGCGGCAATTAGCGGAGCTCCAGTAAGCGTAGAGACCGCGCTGTGGCTCAGGAACACCCAGCTGTGTGTGCAAGAAACGGCGCGCGCACTGCCCAAGGCATAGACAATCCAATTGCTAATGAAATCATGGCAACAGTTGACGAGGGCGTCGAAAAGGAACCGTTAGAATCCACGACTTTGTTATGGGGGGGTCTTACTTTCCTCACTCCCTTAGTCCACCCGATTTAGCACATTCTTGATTGCCATTATATAAAGCTTTTTACTGTAAACTGGAACACCCTAATCCCATGCTCCCATGCAGTTTTGATAACCCCTAGCAACAACTTCAGCATAGTCAAGCGCGTTTCCCACTCCGCTAATCTACCCTAATCATAAACTTACATAGCGTATGGACAGGCCCTTCGGTACTCAGTTTTTGTTGTCAGTTATATGGCATTAATTAGTGCCAACGATATGAGCCGAGCTTACGTTACTTCCAATGATGGCTAATGTCGACCGAGTTGTATCTGTCATTCTCCACCAATGAGAGACAAGCTTACTGACCTATGTTTGGTGGAACACCTCACCCATTCATCTCACTCGACGCTTGCGGATTTTTGACTCACGGTTAGAGTTACCAGATGGAAAAAGAAAAACTTGATTTCCATCGGAAAAACCTGTAATTTTGCAAATTCCTCGCCAAATTATTGGTTTAGTCGCGACAGCCCTCATTGGCTCAATGACCCTAATTCTGATATGCCGTTTCCAGGACGAGCAGGAGTATGCAGTGAGGTACCAGTGGCGCGGCTTCGGCTCCGACTGCGAGCCCGAGATGGACGCGCGCGTGCCCGGCGCCGCCGCCCCCGGCGCGCCGCGCACCGACCAGACCGTGCCGCGCGCTATGGACGAACTGGACTGTAAGTATCATGCTCATTTTGACGACCGGATGGCCTAGTGGTTAGAGACCCTGACGAAGATTGAGGTCCTGGGTTCGATCCCCGATCGGGGCAGATGTTTGTACGATTAATACGAATGTTTGTTCTCGGGTGATGTTTAATATGTATACAAGTATGTTTATCCTTTGTCTAGCACCCATAGTACAGGCTCAACATGTCAAGTTAAGCGGAACATGTGTGCATGTGTACTTAAAGATAACTAATTAGCTATATCCCTCGCTTGTACAACGGAGAACACTACGTAGTATTACTTAGCAGACGCGAGATCAGTACCGCGAGAGTATATTCTAAATAAACTCATAATTCACAAAACAATTTATGTACAGCATATGGCATATTAGTAAATAAATAGTTCTAGACAAAACGATGGCTTAGACTTTTAAATTGGTAGCCACTGTAATAGTTCTAAACCCGGGAGCAATTAAGGAATTCCACAATAAGACCTCGAGATAGTATACACTATATTTTATTGCTTTTACATCCCACGAATGAATATTCAATCAGACTTTCCTTTTCGCGTGAAAGCAATCATTCATACCATACACATGATTTATCGGAATCTAAAAACAATGGCAAACCGATTCTGAAAGTGGAAGTTGTTGTGTAAAACACTCGTGATCGTAAACAAATACTTAAACAAAACAATAACGCGATTGTCATTGCTTTTACCTAGGAGCCGTTTTTATTTGACTTCTTTTTGAACATAGTGGAGACTTACCTACCTACCTACTTTCATGCGAGACGGACGTGTTTACTGTTTGTGTCGATAAATATTGATATTTTATTATAATGGCATCTAAATGTGGTGGTTGTGGGACGAATATATTTAGTCTCCAATACATGGAATGTTCAAACGTGAATTGTAAAAAGACTTACGATTTGAAGTGCGTCGCCTTGCAACCGGCGGAATTTGAAGATCTTTCACAAGAATATAAAGATAAGTGGATTTGTCCCGAGTGTGTGTGTCTGCAACCTAAGAGTAATAACACCAATACTCCAATTCGAAGTAACTTGAACAGCACTTACACATCCACTAACTTTGTCAATACACAACGCGGAAGTGGAAGTCGTCCCGGGTCAAAGACCCCTCGCGACGGTGCACTGGATCACGACAATCAGCTGATGGACGAAATTAAGAAGTGCCGATATGAGGTGGTGAGTCGCCTTGACGAGCAGGCCGAACAGTTCGAACTGATATTGCATTTGTTTAACGAGACTAGGAAAGAATTGCAAGAACTGGATCGAAAAATGAGGGTACTTGAAGAAAAAATCACAGAAAATAAACAGTTGAAGAAAACAACATCAGCTGTTATTGAGCCACATAGCCAGTTAGCCTCTAAATTGCTCTCATCATCTGAGAATGGTCCAACATATTCTGGTGTCGTAAAGGCGAAAAATAGGCGAGCCAAACGCACAAAAAATACTTCCCTTGTTGATAAGGTTGGGGCCACGAAGTCGCCGACTTTACCGCTTCTTGAGAATAACTTGTCTGCAACAAAAGTTGATACCCAATCGGATGGTGAACCAACAGACCCTAATAATGAGTGGAAAATTGTGTCTGGTAAGAGGCGAAGGCAAAAAGTTATGAAGGGTGAAAGTACCGGTTTGGGAATTCAGGCTATGGAAAGACAAAAACATCTACATGTATGGCGTTTGTTGCCGGAAACTACGTCAGAGCAACTCGAGGCTCATGTACGGTCTGTGTGTGGAGTTGGAGTGGGTGTTGTGGTGGAGAAAATAAAACATAAATCTGAGAGGGGCTACGCGTCGTTCATAGTGGGAGTACCAGAAAGATTCTACGATACTATCACTCAAGCAAACGTGTGGCCGCGGAATGCAGAATTCAGTGAGTGGATTTGGTTTCGGAGATCGTCAAGGCTGGAAAAAGAGTAAACCGATAGAAATCTTTTACCAGAATGTGAGAGGTCTGCGGACAAAAACTACGCAATTTTTGACCTTACTACTATCTTCTTCGTCAGATTTATTCGCAATAACAGAAAGTGGGTGCAATGCTTCCATTCATGATGCTGAACTTGTACCGTCAGGTTTTCAAATTTTACGATGCGATAGAACTGATGGTCGCAAACAGGGAGGCGCGCTTTTAGTGGCCACACCCCGGTTCGAGCTACGTCAGGTGAAATGCGGTGACGTCAATTTGAGCGATCATCGTTTTGAACTTGTCAGTGCAACAGTGCATTTAAATAATAAGTTTTTATTTGCTTGTGTTGTTTTGTATATACCGCCTCAAACAAATGAGAACGAATACTTGTTGTTGTTTAATCTAATAGAGAAGTTATCTATGAAGTATAATGGCAAAATAATTGTAATTGGGGATTTTAATCTTTTTTCTTGTAATTCTAGTTTAGTGGAATATTATGAGTATTTTGTAACTTATTGTGAATTCATTCAGAACAACACATTACCTAACTGTAGCGGTAGGCAACTAGATTTGATATTGAGCGGCGCAGGAGTGCGCGGCCCTGTTGTGGTGCGGGCGGCGGGGGAGGCCGTGCTACCCGTGGACCCGTACCACCCGCCGCTCGCCGTGTGCGTCGGCGCGCTGCCAGGCTCGGCGCCGGCGCCGGCGTCCGGCCAAGGCGTGGCGCCCGATCAATTAGGTAGTGATGTGGGGCGAATGGGTTTGCCACGAAGTCATGAATGGAATTTCACTAAAGCTAACTTTGAGACTCTTTATGATTCTTTAGCTAGCGTAGATTGGACTGCTCTCTACCAAATAAATGATATTGATGAGGCAATCGATTATTTTTATAACACAGTTAGTGAGGTTTTTGTCAGTTGTGTGCCAATAAAAAAGAGGAAGTCTACAGTGTCTCAGTACTCATACCCGGTATGGTACACGGCTGATATAATAAGTATGATTAAACATAAACATGCATTGCATAAACAATATAAAAGACATAGAACTGTGGATCATTACCGCGCGTTTTCACAATGCCGAAAGGATTTGAAATTGGCCATTTCTATTGCTCATGATCAATATCAAAATCAAATGCAAAACAACATTGTCAGGGATCCAAAATCTTTTTGGGGTTTTATAAAACGCAAAAGAGATAGTGGTAGTAGCAAAAAAATAATTATAGATGGACGTGTTTTATCACAGCAGGAATCCGCTTACGAGTTTGCAAATTTTTTTCAATCTGTGTACAGCACACATCCAGCTACACTGGACCCGAATGCAGCGAGTGGAGCCGCGATGGTTAATAGCGCGTATGTCCGCATCCATGAACTGAATATCATGGAAGTTCGGCGCGCACTTGAAAGACTTCCGCCTAAGTGTTCCGTGGGCCCGGATGGCATTCCTCCATTCATCTTAAGAGACTGCCGCTCAGCACTGGCCGAGCCTCTATGTCATGTTTTTAACGTGTCATTAACATCTGCTGTTTTTCCGGAGCCGTGGAAGCTAACTCGAGTGATTCCAGTACCAAAGGGCAGTGGGGGGCCGAATCCTAGTGATCATAGGCCAGTAGCAGTGCTGTGTGCACCTGCAAAGGTTTTTGAATCTGCGATACAGCGATCTCTACAAGAACAGGTCAATTCCCAGTTGGCAGATGCACAATATGGCTTTCGAGCAGGTCGCAGTACAACGGGGAACCTACTGCAGCTGATGACTCAAGTAATTCCAGTAGTTGATGCCGGTGGTCAAGTAGATGTCATGTACTTTGATTTCAAAAAAGCGTTCGATATGGTAGACAACGACATCTTACTGCGGAAGCTAGCGGACGCGGGGTGTACTCCGCATACGCTTGCATTTTTTGCCAACTATATGCGGGATAGACGCCAATTCGTTGATTGTGCTGGGTACCGGTCTGAACCCTATTACACGAGATCGGGAGTCAGTCAGGGCAGTAATTTGGGACCATTAACATTTGTGTTGATGATTAATGATCTCCCTGAGGTAGTGCGGGATTCAAAATGTTTGCTATTTGCCGACGATTTAAAGCTGGTACGAGAGATCAGGGATGTATCGGACTGTCGCGCTCTGCAGGGGGATATTGATCGGGTCGTGCGATGGAGTCTCGTAAATAAACTTCACTTTAATGTGTCCAAATGCTCATCGATATCCTTCACCCGGTCTCGTAGCCCAGTGCTTTTTGAATATGCGGTGCAGGGCACTCCGTTAGAACGCCTCTCTGAGGTGCGGGACTTGGGGGTGCATTTCACAGCTGATCTCTTGTTTAGACATCACATTAGTTTAATCTGTAAAAAAGCATACAGAAACCTGGGATTCGTGATGCGGCAATCCCAGGGTTTTACGAACTTAAGGGCTGTACGCGCTCTGTACGAAGCGCTCGTAAAAAGTCACTTGGAGGCTAACTCAGCCGTCTGGAGTCCGAGTGAGGCCAAGTATAGTTTTATGCTGGAAAGAATCCAAAATAAATACGTGAGACTGCTTTATTTAAAACTTTACGGTGTGTATCCATTTTATCCACTCATGTATCCCACATTATTCGTGTTGGGAATGGTAGGATATAACCAGTTAGAGGTTAGGCGGGAGTTGGCCCTCGCTTTGTATATATTTAAATTATTGCGAGGAAAAACCAACAACCCCTCTGTACTGGCAACGCTAAGCCTGCGTGTGCCGGACCGCTACGTGTGGCGGCGGCTCGCGGTGCCGCTGCTGGCCGTGCCGCGCGCGCGCACCAACCTGCTGCGCGCGGCGCCTTGCACGAGGGTTTTGCGCACGCTCAACCGGGTCGCCACTCAAATCGATATCTTCTGTTGCTCTCTTAATGAATTCACAAAAGTAACTTTATTTGTATTATGTTATTTATCGTAAATTGTATATTTGTAAGAATGCTTTAAATATGTAAGGTGCTACTCTATCGTATTGGGTAACTGTAATGATAGATGTAATGTTATTAATAAATAAATAAAAAAAAAAATAAATAAATAAAAAAAAAAAAAAATTTGCAAGTGAATGCTTAGCCTCGCTAGATCTTACAAGTAGATTCTCGCATATGAAACATGTGCCAAACCGAGATATATTAAGTTTTTTTATTATTATTATTATTGAGTATTTTTGACATTTCAGGCCCCGAACTTGAGTCGATTGCGGAACGGCCTTTGACACCACCAACGGTGGTAAAAAGGAAGAAACCCGTCGACCCGTCAAAGTTCAACCAGACGAACCGGAAATCCGACCATTGTGCCATTTTTTATTTTAAACACCGCGACACCTCAGACTCAGACCGGCAAATGATAGAGACAGACGAGAAATCACTAGAAGAATCATCGGAAGAAGAATGGACTTTCATCAACCAGAAAATCGCCAATGAGGACTCTACTGACATAATGACATCGTCAGTTGAAATCCAGTGTGAACTGCCTTTAGACCCAAAGAAAGAAACGACACCGAAGCCTAACCTGCCGACGCCAGATCTTTTAAGAGTAGAGAACACAAGATGTAATGATATAGAAAGACTTGTAATACAAGCTGAGGAGTTGGTTCAGAAGCAGGCGCAACAGCAAATGACGAAGAAGAAAGGTTCTAGGAATTTTAAACCTTTGGCTTTTGAAGAGGAGGGGAAAATAGTCAGCAGGGCTAAGATGTCGAGGATAAAAGAGTGGTTGAATCAAAGTTCGGAAGGGAACAACGACAACAATCAGGTATGCGCCATTTTTAATTGTGTTTAGCCCTACTCTTTGAATAGGTGCAGTTAATATCTGCCTATCCTATAGTACTGATTTGTGAAGCATGTAATTATGTAGAGGCATTTAGCTGTAGGATCTTTTATAAGAAAAAATAATTCTGTGAGCAATAGCCTTTTGACTCGCTCATTATATTCTATTGTCTTTGTGAAAGAAACCTCCAGAAACACGTTACTCGTAATGTAAATACGGAATATTGCAAATAACGACCTTGTCCTAAAATATGTGCATTTACAATCTGTTGCAAATACTATGCAGGAAGCTGCTTAATTAATGCGCATTTCAGTATCAGTTATTCTTGAGCCGTGAATAGTTTTGTGTACATAATAACAAATAATAAATTGATATTTTGTGAATATTTCACTCTACAATAGAACGTATACGTGACGAATATACTTTCCCAAGCTTTCGGTAGATGACACTACCAGTCCTTGTATATGTGCTGTTGTTTTCCAATATCGCCATAGATGATCTCAATAGGAGTATCTTTTTGTATTTTTTCTCCCAATTTTTTATTTTTACGGTTTTCCCGTGAATATCAATTACGTTTTTTATAAACTCACTGAAACATGAATACACAGAAAAAACCAGAAAAATGCCAACCCCGGGAATCGAACCCGGATCCTCGACACTCCGGGTCGTGTGCTTTTCCCCTACACCAACTGCAAATCACTGCAAAAAGTGATAAAAACAAGCTAAGATTTGAATACATGGAAAAAATTCAGCCTTTCCTCTATGTCCAGCCGTGGTGTAGGGGAAAAGCACACGACCCGGAGTGTCGAGGATCCGGGTTCGATTCCCGGGGTTGGCATTTTTCTGGTTTTTTCTGTGTATTCATGTTTCAGTGAGTTTATAAAAAATATAATCGCTATAGATGGCGTGAGGTGTACCAAAATTGCACAGTAAGGTTACTGCACCGAATACTGTGACCGTGGTTGACCCATAATTATATTCGCAAAAAAAAAAATTTGTAATTCTGATCAATCCCTAAAGTAATCTGATGTTTCTATAGAATCTTCTTTAAGTTAATATTTTTTTGTACTGAACATTTAGTTTACAAGATTCTCGATAGATGGCGTTAGCTGTGCCTGAATAGGCTTCAAATGTAATCGTTCCTAAGTAACCGTCTGTTTTTCTTTATTCTCTCAGGGTACCGAAAGCTGCGACGCATCTGGCGAGTACACAACGGAGAGCGAGGTGGACACCTCTTTGACTTCCGAAGAGAGAAACATACATTCTTCAATGGACATGAGTACTTCCACCTGTACAGTCACACCGACGCATCATGCTAAGGTAAATATAGAATTCTTTCAAAATTCGCTTTACATCAGCTTTTCTTGTCAAGCCTTTGTTTAACAGTCTCTTACTACTTTACTACCTACCATATTCATGGTTGACTAATAATCAAGGAAGAAAAGGTCCATTTATTGGCACTGAATGTGTTACTTACTATTTTTATGCGACCTATTAAAACATTATCTATTTAAATAATGATCTACTGACATCACTATGTAAATATCCACAAACTTTACCTTCGCAATAATCCGAAACTCAACGGGTACGGAACATTTTATTCTCATACACATAACCTCATTGTAATTAACATTGGCTAAGGTCTAACCTTTATCCCAAGGTTCAACTCCGTAAGAAGCGAACTGGCAACAGCGCGCGTCCTTGGTCGGTCTCCTGCATATCGCAACTCAGCGGAACCGGGACGTCCCTTGTTGCCACTCCGACTACAGAAGTTGCCATGTCGCATAACATGTCGATATCGGAGTCCGCTCTGAACACACTTGCGTCTCCGCAGAGGGTCACTCCAACGAATTCTAGCTCCAAGCTGCGAGGCAGTACCACCACTGTGCAGGTACTGTGACTAATTCAAATACCACCCGATAGATGGCGTCAGTGGGTTGATTGGAAAAACTGTTTTACAGGTCTTTTCGGAACTATTTTTCTCTGGAGGGTTAGAAAATCGAGCAAAAACATTTGCTTTTAAAGACATACCTCTCAAGGTATGTAAGGAAACGCTTTATTGTACAGAAACATACCGAAATAAAGCCAAGATACAAACAATGAGATACCAGTACAAAGGCGGAGTTAACCCTATACGAGTAAGGGATCATGTCTTGATAACAATTAATAAATGATAATTGCATTTGTAAAGATGTGAAATTTATTGTAGCGGTTATAAAAGAATCTTTTTATTGAGTTCCTTTGTGTAGCTTTGGGCTGCCAAAGAATTGTCATTTCTTTAGTTATTTTTACTTTACTCCTGAATTACGGCGGTTAAAGTTAACGGAAAAACTACTTAAATATACGCAATCGTTATCGTTTAAATAATGGAAATTGTACATGTACCACAGCAATAATGTATGCAAAACACCATTTTTCGCTACTCTAGCGCCATCTAGCGATAAAAGGACGACAAAATAGCTTAGGTTAAGTTAATACGTTAGGTTATGATTAATATTAATTGAATGACTCTTTATTTCTGGTGTTTTTTTTGGTGACGGACATTTAAAAAAAAAATTGCATCTTTATTTGATTATTTAGGTCACTAAGATTAAAGTTGGTAATTAAGAAACTAAAAGATATTACATAATTTTATTGTGTAGTTTAACCATTATTATAGTTACTTAGTTTCATATACTTACTAGTTACAAGTATTTCCCAAAAGTTTCGTTTGTCAACCTAACCTATATGGTTCTACGGGGTGGCCCTGAAATAAAGCCTGAAATATTTGTACAGTGTCTGAAAAAAAATTCGTATTCATCTGTCTCTAACCACTGGGCTATTCGGTCGTCTAATAGTTATGTAATGATGATGACAGTAAATTGACATGGTTCCTTCTTTGCCGGATTCCAAGTTTGTCCGTTTCTAATTTCGTCGGATTCCAAGCTGGTCGGATTCTAAGTTCGTCGGACTCCAAACTTGTTGGTTTATGTACGGTCAAAGACATAAATATGTATACAGATGACAAGGTAAGAACATCGGGTTAATAGCAGCTCGTCTAAATAGCGGCTAGGTTAGGTTAGACTTGCGACACTACACGGAATAGGAACTCCGCGCGGAGCGTCGTCGACATTGTAATTATAAAATTACTTGTTACCTAACCTAATTTAACTGCTCAGTAATCGAATTAGGAACAAATCGAATATAAGTGTACAGCGACAAACTTATAATCCGACGAACTTGGAATTCGACGAGTTTGGAATCCGACAAACTTAGAATCCGACGAACATGGAATCCAACGAACTTAGAATAAGACGAACTTGGGATCCGACGAACTTGGAATCCAACGAACTTAGAATAAGACGAATTTGGAATCCGACGAACTTAAAATCCGACCAGATTGCAATCCGACTAGTTTGGAATCCAGACAAACTTGGAATCCGGCGAAGAAGGAACCAATCTAAGTAGGACAAACTCCTCAGGGCCACGTATCGAGCACCAACACGATGACGGAAGCCTGCGCGTCCTGCGTGGAGGGCGACCGGCAGCACTGGCTCCGGCGCAAGCGGCAGAAGCTGCGGCGGCACGAGGACCGCCGCGACCGGCTGGTGAAGAGCCGGTCCTTCTGCGGCCGCGGCAGCCCTGAGCACGAACGGGTGGAGCGCAGCACCGCCAGCGATCCGGCCACCAGCAAGAAGAATAGGTGAGTCATCCATCTTCAAAATTTCATTTAGTAAACTAGCTTTTGCCCGCGACTTCGTACTCGTAGCGTAGACATAACGTAAGTAATACAAATACTGGTTTTCGAAAAATCCCGTCTTAGTGCAACTCTATGATCCTCAAGAAATAAATCTGTAAACTTTCAAGTCTCTATAACTGCCAGTCAGTTATTATGAAAATAACACTATTTGTTTTTTATCCCGTGGGTATTTCGGAAAAGTCCTGAATACCATTTTTAGCTCTTAATGTTACGTACTTGCATGCCAAATTTGAAATATCTAATAATTATAATTACGGAGATAGAGCCACTTTGATTCTGAAAAAATGTAAACTCAAGAATCCCAAGGAGGAAGGAAGGTCCGACGAAGGCCTCTAGACAGGTCAATCGTGCGGCGGCGGCGGGTGGGGGGGGGGGGGGAGGGGGGAGCCCCCTTGCATACCCCGCCACTGCCCGATTAGTTAGGAACTTTTGCCCTCATTGGCGCTTTGGCCATGCGGTTGCGGTGTCGGCATTTACGCAAACATCAAAGGTGTCGGACCACTGGTAGGTGTAAGCTCTTTACACTTTGCTCAAGGTATATGTCTGCCAAAATTCAAGTCCAATGGTTTAGGCTGTGTATTATCTGTCATCCGAAAACCTAAAGGGTACTTCCAGTTGTCCTAGAAACTTGAAATTTGTTATGAAGGTAGCTCTTATAGCACAACCACTCATAAAAATCTCAAAATCTTAAATTTTTATGTCTGTCTATAGATTTCACAGACCAATATAAGTTGACCCCACACTGCGTACATTTTGCTTAGGAGTAGGGCTCTGCTAACACTGGACTTCTTAAAACACTAGGGAAAAGCGTTAAAATCTTACGTGCGCGAGTCCGACTCGCACTTGTCCAGATTTTTGGAGTCTACCAGCGGTTTCGGAAAGACCGTGACTGCTATAAAGAATGCGCCTCAAGAAACATGTCTTGCTATACAACTGACCTACTCAACTGATACACGCGAGTGATCCGTTCATCCATAGTTTCGTGCAACAATATTCACGTACTCAACCCGTATACATATAAGTACTCATAGCGTATGGACCGTTTTTGTTGCCAGTTTTGTGGCACTAAAATTTGTGCCAGCGATATGAGCCACGTGCACGCCGGCGGGCTCGCAACACCGTTCCTATTTCAAAATATTCCAAAGGGCAATCCTCATATTTATAATAATGAGTTACCCGTATTGACTCAACCTCATTGATCTACAAAAAAAGAAATAAACAGATGCGGACAAGCAATTATAGGTGATTGAGTGATTCAGTGACTTAGTATCCCTTGATGTTTGACATTATGTCAATCTAATGACAACTACTGAGTGAGGGCCGCATTTGGTCAGCGCTGAACAGGTGCGTGGCCTATCTTTAATTAATGCTTTATATCTATGCTGAACCTGTTTTTCCCCACAGGTTCGACACAACATCCACATCAGGCAACGACAGCGACGAAGAGCTAATAAAACAACAACTAGCCACCATCGCGAACCTGCGCAAGAGCATAGAAAAGACCCACATCTCCTCTAGAGAAGACGGCGCCATACCGGAACAGAACGAACAAGAGATGGTCGCACCCAGCTTTAAACTTGGGGGACACGTACGGCCCAGAATGGCTAGGAGTATGGAGAGGGAGAAAACGTTCTTGGCTCTCAGTTTGGGGGACCCGAGTCAGCTGTGGGACTTGAGTGTGGATAAGGATTCGGACGTGGACAAAAGTGTGACGGCCGGCACGGAGGAGCATAGCTCGTTTTCGGAGCAAGCTTGGGACTTTTATCAGGTACATTTTGCTTGTCAATGAGGGCTATTGCGAGTCGAAAATCCGTCAGGGTCGCTAGTATCGAGTGGAGGTCTATCTGTCATTCTCCACCAATGAGAGACAAGCTACTGGCCTATGATTGGCCTCACCTAGCGGACTTTAGCCCCGATTGGAAGAATCTTTTAGTGTTTTTTCCAATGTCTTCTGATTAGAAATACTGCGGATTCGTTACCCAATTCGGTCCTTCCAAATAAACTTTACAATTCGTACTCACGTTCCTAATCTTTTTCACCAGGAAAAGTACAACTCGGAGCCTTATTCTGAAGCGCCAGATTCCGACGCGGCGCGCCGCCTGCTCGAGTTCGGGGACGACTACCGCGCGTTCCTGGACTCCCAGTCGGACTGCTGCTCCAGCCTGTCCGCGCAGCCCGAGCGCGCCAGCCCCGCGGGCCGGCGGCGGCGCCCCGGCGAGCCCCGCGAGCGCTCCCTGCCGCGCCACAAGCGCCCCACCCGCTCCCCCGACACACCCGCCCGCAAACCCAAGAAATCAATGTCCAGCGCCGAGCGCAAGAAGTCTCTCCTCGACAGCCTAGAGAGATCCAGAAACAACACGAGCATCGAGAGCAACGACGGCGTGCGCCGCCGCAAACCTTCAGAGAGCGATCGCAAGAACAAACGCTCCCCCGAATTCGATCTGCTCAACGTCCAGGCTCTTAGCCGACGCCGACACAGCTCCAACTTGACCAGCGATGAAGTCAACAGCTCTCTAGAATACACCGAAGTGAACAACCGGCCGGACATAGTGGAGTCTCTGGGCCGCCGGCGAAGGAACGTCGAGAAAGCCGCCGAGTCGGAGCTCCAGAAGATCGCTTTATCGGAGCTGCGTCGCCGCTCGACGGAGAACGTAGACTCGGAGGACGAGTCCTCGAGTCCCAAGAAGCACAGCAGGAGGAACTGGAGCGGGGACTCGGACTCGGAGTGCGAGGAGGTGCGCGCGCTGGTGCGGCGCTCGAGCGGGCAGCTGGACGCGGCGCAGGCGGCGCTGGCGCGGCACGAGGCCGGGCCCGACCCGCTGCGCGCCTTCGACTACGTAAGGACCCAATTCGATTCAGATCTAGATAGCTTCGATGGCGAGGACGGGCTGGCCACGTGCGCGGCGCGCCGCCCGGCGTTGCGCGCGCGCCTCTGCCTCGCCGTCGCCGCCTTTTCCGTCCTAGTAATAGTTTACATACACCTCCAATGACATTTAGCTTTGGCATGTGTGATATTTATCCTTATTTACGTGAGTACACGTATGAAGTTTGCGGCGATTGTCAGATTTAGGACGCGCTATGTTACGACCGATTTTGTGGTCTTTCAATCAATGTAGAGAGGTAGAGTAGAGTAAAAAATATAGACGGTCGAAGTATTTAGATTTGTAGTTATTTCATGTGGTTGTTATAGTATTTGTACAAATTGCAAGCATTTAAAAGGGTCACTTAATTGAAATATCTGACAATCGTGGCAAAAATTCAGATACTTACTAACTTTTTAATAATCAATCTATCATTCCACATCAGCAGTATCATTTTGATTAAAACCGTGTAATTTAGCGCACATCTTATTTTAATGTAAAAATCAGTTTAACATTAGCATTATCTTACTTGTCTTACACTTACAAAGTGACACTGTCTGAATCATGCGTTTTGTTTTGGTTTTCAATCCCTTTTGTTAACTCCCTACTAACAATTTGTTTGCTGTGTGATTGTGATTTGTGCATTTTTACTAATTGCCTTTTTTTTCTTTTAATATCATCCTCATCCTTCGGTGGTGATATCTTGGTGCTAGGTCAGATCCTATAAATATCAAATACTTAGGTGTATTATTAAAAGTATTTAATAATCTCTAACTTATTGCGCAACGGTACAGAAAGCTTCTATAAGAATCATTCGGGGTTACCAGTGGCAATAAAACGATGGAAAATATTGAAATGTCTAATTGACAGCTGTCAAATTTGACGTTTTCGAATCAGTTCGGAAATGAGAGGGAATTTGTGCTTGAATATCGCCGAGAGTGTTTTTCTGCGGCGATGAGCAATTAATTTATTTTAATTTATGGTTTACCTCATTTAGAAAGCGTATTCTTGTCATTGAGTGATTAATTTTACTCTAAGTTAGTGTAACTAACAGCCCTTATTGGTTGTAATCTGTTGTATACTTAATGGTTTAACTCCTTGAATAATGTAGGTGATTATTTTGTTAACACGGTATCTGACTGAACTCCGCAGTATATCTCAGTATATTTATGTAAGTATAGCGAGGTATTATTCACGAGTTGAATAGGGCTAGGTTGTTAATTGATCTTAATTGTTTAATTTTACAAAATGTTAAAAATAACACAGTGATTACTTTTGTGTAAAATTTTAGAGGAATAAACGTATCGGTTTGAAAATCAAATGGAGTTTCAGTCAATTAACACCCTTCTCTATCAACGTTCAGAGTACTTTTGCACAATCAAAAAATGATGAGGTTTTTCATGACAATTTCTAAAATTCTAAATTGTTTTGGATTGTTTGGGCTTTCCTACGTGCTTTCTTAATGTTTATTTGACATTTCCTTTTGGTTAATATACCTTGCATTTTGTTTGATGTACAGTCGACTTCAAATCTATCGGAGCAGTCAAGGAGCTCATAAATATCTGAACTCGAAAATCAACTTGACTTTAGTTTCACGCTAACGTATATGAGCATGTTTATCCTTCCTAGATATTTGTTGGCGACTGTACTAGAGAACTACCTTAATATTTAAGTAGTACGACTAAGTACATACTTACCTATTCTTTTGAATGAAATTGGCATGATAATTGCAAAGAATTGTTAAGAATTGTGAAAAATGCATGATAGGTATTTTTTTGTCGAAACTGGACTAATATCAAAGTAATTTATTGAATCAGGCGTTACTTTGCTGAGGTCCATATTTATAAACTAAAAACAATTACTTTGCTCACCCGCGACCACTAATGACAAATAGTTATATCTGTGCGGTAAATGTAATGTAATATCAAAGTGATTGCTGCTTTTGCTAAAGAAGATATGGAATTTAAAAAGTGAGTTAGCTATAAAATATTTCGCATCAATTAGCTAATTCTGTAACTTGTGTAATTATCTCTGAATGTTTTTAGTTACCGCACGGCTAATAGGCATACACAATGTTAATTTAAATTCTGTTCTGTACATCCAATAAACCTCTGTCATATAATTTTTTTGTTTTAACATCCTTGTATGTCGTTTATTTGTTAGATTTAAGTGTTTAAAGATGTTCTTTGGATTTACAGAGCAGCATGAGTCGCATCGAAAGATTTATTTCAGGAATTTAAAATTACTTGCTTTTATTTTTTCATTTAATTGCAGTTTCTGGCTGTTTATTTGGTAATTCGAAGTGTAGGAACTTATGTTAAGATTTTCAAATTCAGTACTATTAAATAAAGTCATCCTTAACATTGTCAACACAGTTATGATATTTGAACCAGCCAACCAAACAGAGGGGCAATTTATAAGATGCTTTCACTGCATGAACAGATTTAATATTATATACTTTTTTTTTTCTTGTCTTTTGATGCGACATTTTAGTTGGACTTTAGCAAGTTTTTCCGTGCACAGACGGAGCTGGAAACGCGTTGTACCGAAAACATCAACCACTTGGACGCTGCTCTGGCTAGTGGCGTGCTGTCGCCCGTATTGCAGAGAGACATAAAAGGTTAGTAGTTTTTATGTAATTGGTATAATAATAATAAATAAATATTCGTGGGGCGATCAAAACCAATTGACCTAGTCCCAAATTAAGCAGAGCTTGGGTTATGGACAACGGATAAACATACTTATATTGATAAATAAATACTTAAATACACATTAAACATCCAAGACTCGAGAACAAACATTCGTATTAATCATACAAATATCAGTCCCGACCGGGGATCGAACCCGGACCTCTAGCTTCGTATTCTCTAACCACATGGCTATCCGGTTGTCACATTTGTATTGGTATGTATCCATCCGGTGGTATGTAGTGCAACAGAAACAGACAGAAAAAGAACTAGGTAACAACCGGACGTACAAATGTAGAATACGTATGTTATGTCAATATTATGCATGCATGTAGGACTTCGTAGTAAATATTCATGAAGTGCAAAACAGCGCACAATATTAAATGCCAGTACATACGTAGCCATGTAAGTGCATCGAAGTTACTCGTTTAGAAGGGAACCTGGTCTGTCGCTCCAATTTGAGATCGAAACAATGAACCGTATTAAAACGTATCTTATTTCTCGCAAAAATGCGATCGGGAGGTCTTCAGTGGTTTCTTTACTCGGGTTGCGACCGGTTTCTGAACGAATCGAACCTTCTGCTCTGCACAATCTTGGTTGCGATCAAGGCTTTTCCGTTTTTGGTGCTCGTTCACCTCGCGTTCCAAATTTGATTTAAGTATTTTTTTAGTTGCCAGCATAAAAAAACAGTTGATACTGGCTGCAACGCATGCATAATGAAAATGATGTAATGGAGCAACGTTGAAATAACGAGTGTAAAAATAGGTCAGACTTGTGTTTAAATCTGGAAAACTCTTATTATACTTTCTTTTTTTAATGAGAGGAACTGTAGGTCGGCTTTAGCGAGCATTATAGTTGATTAATTTGTTTTCAATACCTTACCTAGTAATAGTAATATAATAAATTAATGTAGAAATAGCGACAAGGTTTAGCAAACAAATTTAGGGTTGCTGCTTTCAAAAACGAAGCATCTTTTTCTTGCTTTACTTGTAGCAAGTCCCTGTATTCTTAATTAACTGCCCGGCAAAGAAAGTTTAAAGCTACTTGCTTTTAAAGTTACGGTAAATCACGTTATCGCTTATGTTAAGGCCTTGTGCAACTTATACAAAACCAACTTCCCCTTCACTAATTAAAAAGTAATGGGATCATAAATGAATCGGCTCGGCACGTTTTCTCTGTTTTAATGAGTGAATAAAATCAATTTATTGTAGGAATATATTAGCACACATTTTATTAGCGAAAGGGCGTTGCGTTCCTTGTTCCGCGCTTGTTTGATTTTATTACTAAAGTAATAGGTAATTTGCCCCGCCCACTAGCGCAATCAACTTATCTAATCCAAGCTCCTTTTCGGTATCACAACACTAAACAAACATAATTTGTTTATTTAAGAAATGTAACATTAAACGTACCTACCTAATTATTCGTCCTAGGCCCAGAACGTGACGCTGGAAGATGCTTTTATTTTTCAAAAATCAACGATGCAAAACAAAAATCTCAAACTTTTATCGGGTAATAAGGAAAGTTATTCCTATCGTTAGAAAAAAAATCAAGCAATTCTGAGATTTTCGTCCATCCCCAATTGTTCGCAAAATAAAAATAAAATATGTATGTTGAGGTGTAACTACTCGACCGCTCTAACACTCGTTTTTTTTTACCAAGCAGATATAATTTTGGCACGAGGACGGTTCGGAAAGCTTAAAAATCAGCCTATTTATTACCTCATTATTGTTATTCTCAAATCTGCTTATAACTGACCATAACCCGTTGTCATGTCAACCCCGGCCCGCCCCGGAAGCGGCGTCGCGCGGGCGACCACACGGCACGTCTATTTCTGCCAACGAAAGCGGAACGGTCCCGCTACTCCCGAACGCGAGGACACTCTTGCGCCTTTGAATTTTTTTTCTTTTAACTTATTAGGCGAACATTTTGTAACTAGCCACGTTTTCCTCATCCGATCCGTTGCGATTATGATTATTTCGTCGTTCACTGCTAACCAGTAGGCCGAGCACGAAGTTTTCAAATCCTGCGTAACGTTACGTTATCGTATCAAAATCGAGAAACCTCATACTAAATTTTAGTTCCACATACGCTCACGGGCGGGCACCGTTCCAAACGTCTGTCAATTTTCTCGATAACGTTTACTAGGTACTTACTCGATTACGTTACGCAGGATTCGAAAACTTCGTGCTCGAGCCTCAGTAAAGTCCATTGGAATATTCTTAACTTCCACGATGAAAATGAACGCTTTGTACGTTGTAATATCCGTATAAAAGCTGCTTTACACATTTCGTTTTGCTTCTCCATTGAACCGAGGCGGCGCCGATCCGTACCCATCTAAATATTACATGTGACTCCTAAAACTACTCCTGACAAGAGACTTCTTGTAGATCAGGCACTGTAGTTTGATATTGGGTCGCTCAAATAGGCGTACAGAGATATGATACTTACATATAAATAAAACGCACCGCGTGTACCTACTCCGCCAAGACAGGTGGAAAAGGAAGGGGCAATATTTACAGATACGCTTGTTGGTGTTGCCAACACACTTCTGAGCGCCTAGTGTAATCGCCGACCAGGCCAAGAAATACGTCTCGATCGCGTTAGCGTTTAACAATTTTCATACTATTTAACACTTTAACGCAAACGCGATTGAGACGTGTTTTGTGCTTTTTGATTACACTAAGGGCACTGAATATTTTCAGATACCTACTTAATCTTAGACATAAAGACTGACTATTTTCTCATCGGTTCGGTATAGCCACAGCTTTTTTATAGTGAACCAAAAATACTTCAGGCCGCTTAAGGGTAGTCTCTAGGAGCCATTAATTTTATCTGTCCGTATCTTAAAGCTGAAAGCTAATGAAGTTCCTTAAATAGTTCTAAAACTAAAAATAATAACGACATACCTATGCGGTTGGCTTGTTATTCTCGTACCTATTGTCTTTAGTCATTATAACCCCGAAATAACTTTGAAATTAAAATTCCCCAAACACGTGCACGATTATAGGTACCTACCTACATAGATTTATTGCTATTAGAAGTTCAGAATGACTGGAATTTCAAGAAATATTTAAACTGATCTATTCTCGAAATATTATTGAGATAGGTATCTGAAACCTTATTATACATAACGTTGTTTGTTAGAAGCTATTAATAAATAGGTACTAAGTTAAGAACCGTCTTACTTTAACCAGTTGATAAACAAGAATTCTTAAAAAAAACATCATCCAAAGTTGCTACAGACAGGCAGGGGTTAATTTTTTTTACTTTTAAGTGCATCTGAGGAAAAAACGTCTAACGTCCAAGCTCTGCTGGCTTTCTTCAGTCCAGCGACCAAAAGAGTAGTTCTAAGAGTTAAAAACAACTGTTTGCATAATTCTCTTCAAATAGCCATGAGAATTAAAAATGCAATCATCTACCAAACGAAAGGCAAACGCCTGACGTCAATGGCCAATAATCTTCTCGCTAAAACACCCACTCACAAGCACAAAGTGAAATCCTAATTTTATATGCATACTTAACACTAATAACTGCACAAGGCTCCTTTCTGCATTCACAAGTGTAACCTAAAAATCTATTTGCCGCGTCCAAACCAACAATAATGCAGACAATAAACTTTGCGGTCATTAAATGCATTTTTAGAACGCACATGGAAATTTACTTCACTTGTTTGGTGTTCTTTTGTTTCTGCATTCTATTCAAAAAGCCACTATCTTTTATTCAATGTACTTGGTATAGGTAGGTGTTCTCCTGGAAATTAGTCAGTGTTGCCACATAAATTTAGATTTATGGCAGCTTAGCGTCAAAAAACTTCTGTAAACTTACATGTCTATTGTCAATACAGTTTTTATTAACTTAGCATAAGATCACGTTTGCCTATGTATGACATCATCCAGACACGTTAAAAAGCAATACAAATATTCCATTGCACAGAATGATTCTTATGCAGTAATATTTTCGTCCTCAGTATTAATTTGATCTTTGTTCGATTGACTTGGTACTTGGAAGTTTTGAGATAAATCTAAAATGTCGTGTCAAGTTCTGGTTGTTGTTCAAGAAGTTGGAGCACCTCGTGTTCGAAAATGTAAGTGCATAGGTAAGTAATTCTAATTCACAAATCAACCTTTCTGGCGACATATTTCTAAGCATCTTGATAAGCAACTTCCCAACATTTTCCAATTAAATCCAGAATTTCCGGATTCTTACGGCTTATGTAACGCTCAAAAACGACTTTTTGTTTGTCAACCATAGACAAAGTTTGCTCATTAAAATACTCGATGTAAATTCAACTTACGCAACATGGCAGCTGTTTGTGCAACGGATTCCTTGGCATTGCCGCCAAAACAATCGCTGTAGTAAATAGATCTGATATTTGCAGTTGACGTACGTCACAAGGCCAACGGAATATCAAAATACACCTATTACAACTTGGTGATAAAACTGGTGTTATCGTTATCACTAAATTATTCAAGACTAACGACTTAACATTAACGCAGAGAACTCGCGCATTCAACAAACCATAGATTAAGCTTATTGCTTTTTTTGAAGTCAGGCATTGACAAGTTAATCATTTTGACTGACTTCAATTAAATAAAAAAAACACCTTCAAGCGGCTAAGTCAGTAGGTATGCATGCTAAACTCAGGATAATTGTATGGCATGCATACCATCCTGGCATCCTTGATACGTCTCAAAAGGCAATGTAATTGCTATGACAGACACGTTTGAAACACCGCTAAGCTGCCTTCGTATACAAAGCTATGGGTACTAAGCATATATTGACTATGTTTTGCATTTCATTCAACTGCATTTGTTTTGAACGTTGTTGCGAAACATTGAGGTGCTACCAGTCCTACGTTTTCTATTCGAATTAGGTTTCCCTTATTGAAAATTATTCCGCTTATGAAATCATCAAGTCTTTGTTCTCCATTGATTTATTCTTTCGACCGAAGACCTTGTTTTGTTTTAGCAAGTCAATTTAAGCCGTGAAATTATTCCTGCGGATTTCTTTACGTCACATCTCGAACAAAGACGAGTCTCGACCTTTCACCTCCATTGTTTGCTCAACGAGGTACCCAATACGATCCTTATTATTCAACTTTGGATTATATTAGACTTCTTCGAAGGTGTCTTCTGCGCATCAAAAGGCGATTTCATACTTCATTAGATTGAATGTTGTTGGCGTTAGGATCTCGTCAGCGCTTTAATGGCTTTATCGACTGCTGGGCTATTAGAGTTGAAGGGAAATGTTGCGCTTGAAGCGCTGTTTGCGAGTGGGTCGAGCAGTAGATCAACTCCATGCCCCGCGAGCGGTCGTGTCGGGTGCTTCGACAATTCAAAGTCGCGAGTGTTGTTTATATCCCGAGTATACGTTTTAACTGAGCGTTCGTATCGACGTTTTATTACAAACCTCATTCAATTTGTAGTTGAGATCTCTGTGGTTTTATTTTTGGTCAATGAAATGAAAATTGTGTTTTTTCCGTCGATATAAGAGAAACTGGATGCGCACGAGTGGTTTACACTTTCGCTTGACAGTGTGTTGCGTTTTTTTAAATTAATTATGGCAACACTACTCTTATTTGGAACAGCAATGCGGTAGAGCGTACAGAAAACAAAACAAAGTGAAAACTTTTCCCTGACGAATGGAAATCGACAAAATTATCAACTTTGTTTGTTATTAATTTTCGCGAAGCATCTCTACCCTCACAGGTCATCGAGAAAAAAACTGACTTTTACTGACTTAGGTACAACCTGGGTATATTTAATAACCTTGAATGATATTTACTGAAACTTCACAGCTGCGAACATAAATCCTTGCATTGGAAATGTAATTTTGCTTCGTTGTTAACATTCTTATCGCTGCAGAGATCGCTTAAACAAACTGTCTCCTTTATTTATGCGCTATTTACATCGAGATCTTAGACCGGCACTGTTTTTGCTGATACTGATGCTTCGTTAACATTCATAACATTTTTGCATAAGCTTGAATCGTTGACTAACTAAATTTATTCAGTCAGAATAAGGCACGTAATAGGTAGTAGGAAAGTATTATGTTATATCTAGAAGATACACTAAATTCTCCTACCAAACTTTCTGAAAAAGGTAGAGTTTCAAAGTTTCAAATTTGGATCAATTTTTGTAAATTCATCAATACCGACTATTGGGCGGAAGAATATAGGAAAACTCTGGTTCCAGTTAATAAATTCTAAGCCCTAAGTTACTCTATTAATGATGATAAGAGCAAGAGCATTTCGTACTGACTAGGTAGAAGAAAATCTTCTTCTGACGTCAACCCACACAACCTTTTATTTTATTGTGGATGCAAAATGTAATTAAAAAAAAGATTCCGACGAATTAAGAACCTCCTCCTTTTTTGAAGTCGGTTAAAAAGTAATTAATTACTTAACCTGAGTAGAAAATTACCTCTCCAAACCGTAGCAAAATTACGGACATAAACATTACAAATAATTGGTCGGTTGTTGCATTATCCAATGGATTAGGTAATTTAATGATTACATCCAATATCCAGCTTATCATTACGTCATGAACATGAATCATTTCAAACCAGAATACCTGAATTTATTAATACCGATAACTTAAAACTATTTAGTTCTCGCTTGATTCAGTAACGTATTCATCTTATGTAACTACTTTACCAGTAGGTTCAAAAGATACGCAAATTAGTGATAGGTACCAAATACGCTTGACGCATATCAAATTTACATTAGCAGAATATAAAGAAATTCATCTCGATCTCTGACTTGCACTCAATGCATAATGCATCGACCGTAACTAATGATAATTCTTCTAGATTTCTTAGAGAAAGTTGCATTTGTAGTTGCATCATTATGTTTATTTTCACGGTTATTAAGTGCTAAATCTTCTATAGAAACTGCGTAGGTTGCATGCGAAACAATATACATGTTTTTCAAACATGCGATTAAATGTTGAAAGTGCAGGCCTACAAAGTGATCGTCTTTTGTTGCGGTGTCAATTTGATTTGTAACACAGCATCATGGCGCTCAGCCATTAAAAAAAACTATATGTACCTACTTATTAGTCTATTATTAACCTTTCCGGGAATCTCTAATTTCTCGGCCTCTGCAGTAACGTACTATTATTGTACAATTTGGAATATGGAGTTATTAAATTCAATAAGTACTTACACCTAATTTTATCCGTCGCATAATACAAACACAAATCTTTTAAGACTAATTAAAATATCTCTTAATTCGTATCATGATTAATGATTTCTGCAAATCTTTATTAAATGCACTTTACAAAAAAAACCCCAAGTAAGGTCTGCGTCATCCACACTTCCATTTGCTTATAAATGATTAAAAAACAAACATCAATTAAAAATTATTCGCCTTTTGTATATTTAAAATCGTCTTATAAAACCATTTCATGAGTAATAAAGCTATAATAAAGCATTCTAAAGTAGCTTCAGCCAGTTTGCCGAGTTCATTGTTCGCGAAACTTGACACATGAGATCAGAGGCACGCCTTAGAGGCATAAATCTGTTGGTACGCCTTTGAGTTTTATCATGCATACAGTAATATCATACTGTTAGGCCCCTTTTGATGTATTTATTTATTAATTAAGTCGCCCGATGGCGATATTGATCTTTGAACCAACATTGCTTAATTCGGTCTTTAATGTCGCCTGGCTGTTAGCTGTTAAGTACACGATAGTATAAATTTCTTGGATTTGGAAGATATTTCCGCTCTTTCAGAGATTTATCTGTATACCACAGCCACGGCCACAGCTGTTAACTATATTGCAACTAATATGTTGAAAACAGTGCCCTAAGCACGACTTGTCGAATCCTGCGTCACGTAAAATCGAATAGTAAACTATAACGAGTTTGTATGACGTTTGAAACAGCGCCCGCCCGTGAGCGTATTTGGAACTAAAATTTAG
Organism: Clepsis dumicolana; assembly: GCA_963691665.1. NCBI lineage: Eukaryota > Metazoa > Arthropoda > Insecta > Lepidoptera > Tortricidae > Clepsis > Clepsis dumicolana. The sequence continues at coordinate 9,081,627 of OY829523.1, read as the reverse complement.
TATGAGATTTCTCGATCTCGATACGATAACCCTAACGTAAGGCAGGATTCGACAAGTCGTGCTTAGGGCACAGATTGGCATTATTAGCACACTCGTCATAAAAGTTTGGCTCTCAAGGATATTCTATCCTAGAGAGCCAAACTTTTATGACGAGCTCATGTATGACCGGTTTCACATTTATACGAGGCAACTCTGTCATTAGCTTAGTCTTCTTTTCGTGCTACGACTTATGTACTTATTATATGTTCATATGACTGTGACTCGGTAGATCGGAATTATTTATCGCTTATGAGACATGAACATGTCCAACAGGAATCATTTCTACTGCTTATCGAAAGTAGTTAGTCCGCCTTCCCTTCTTTGAGTTTCACTGCACATGCTACCTATGAGTAATTACCTGTTCCTACCTGCTGCTTGGATTCGAGGCAAGGGTATCAATCATTTGAAAGTAGGAAAGGGAAGGATAAGGTCTAACGTGAAGATAAAATCTTGATTGGGACTTTGGTATACATCACATTGTAAATAATGTAAGGGATAAAAAGATGTCTATGATGCCAGAATATAAGACATAACGAGGATACTTCTAATGAATCAATGGACTTAAGATATATTATACATCAAAGGTGATGAGTTTAAATGTGTCTGACCATGGATGTTAAGAAGTCACGTTACAGCTGTCAATGTTCTGAATTAACTTTTTGTTGGATGATCAAATTCATTGTTGGCGTCAACGACAGCAATTTGTCGTTTGAGGTGAAAGACCTGAGACCTGCTGACTAATACTACCTAATACATAACTACCTGATACTTGTCGATGCGATGTTTAAAGTAAACTCAATTCAACATTTTACTGGTGTCGTCACCCTTGAGTTCTCTTCTTTCTATCTTCTTCAACTCTTAAACCACAGTTCTTCCTATTCTAAGAGGTAGTTTGTAGACTTTATTTAATTATGACCCGTCTGACATTTAATAGGCCGTTTTGTTAATTTCTCTCTCATTTGGGACTAATCACCTCTCATAATAAATACCCATAATTACTCATCGCTTCTTCTAATCTTTTGTCCCCTTGGCCATTGTGTGCCCTATTGCGGTGTGTTTAGGAGCCATAATTAATTAGGCCTGGGAGCCGCTAACGGTTTATCAGACCGGCTAATCTAGTTCATCTGTACCGCTACATCTAGACATTCTTGCTTCTCTTTTTTCTGATGATTTATTTTAATTTTCTATAATAGCTGTTATTAAAAGAATATTATCTTGCGGTTTGTTTTTCTATCGAGGTAATAACTTTGGCTTTGTTATGCATGTCTGTACTTACCTATTCATGTGTATTATTTTCTAACAATGAAATTGTAAACATTCTTTTACGTTCTGATAATGTGTTCTTCAAAGGTGATTTGAACAAGATGAAGGTTAATAAGGTTTCGACTTTCTAAAAAAACGTGGCATGCAAAAAGATAATTGATAAAGTGCCTCGAATGCCGACACAGTTACGGCCCTTATTCAGAACGTAATGGTTGGTTAGCTAAACTATAAACATTTTATTTGTTGTGGTTTTTTATATACTTAATAATCTAAACAGAATAGGGCCAATGAAGAGAAAACGGTTGGTTGAACATTTCTGAAAGATAAGTTTTTTATTGAGGAGTCTCCTAGATATTGACATCAGCCATGGTACAGAGAAGTGTCTACTTTAGAAACAAATTAGGTACTTACTTTTAGAATGAAACAGTTTTTCAATTACCCATGCTTTTTACAGCTTCACAATAGGTTTTAGACCTATCGTGTCATAAAACTATTTCACTTTAAACCATTTAACAATTGGGATGACATGACATGAGAACGAACCGTACACCTCCTAAACATCTTCATGACGCAACGGTTCAGAATATCTCACTCGTGTTCAACAGTCTTAGATAACGATCATTAATTCAATTACGAAGAGATCTTTACCACAATTGTGAGCGAAACGCCTTTTTCTTAAATTGCATCATTCGTTAATGATAGGTTGATAGCTGAACAACTTTGGAATAAAATTGGAACTAAAGATGATACGTTATAATTTTACGTTAATCGAAGATAGAGGGGTCACTGATACTAAATCAAATAAGCTTGTAGATTGAGATTGGCTTAACAGGGGCGTGAGAGTCGACGCATTATTGCTAGTATTGGTACAAAATTGGGTTGATCAAAATTTTTATTGTCTTGGTGTCTAACATTCACAATTGAATACTACTACTACAAGTGTAGGAGCTAAGGAAACAGGCTGTCAGAAACCAATAAATGATAAATGAATAAAAACTGATAAATGACACGTTAAGAATTTAAAAGGAATTATTCCCTTAGACGTATTTTAAGAGATTTGGAGGTTTCCAAGGCGTACCTACTAGGCATTATATGCTTTGACTTTGATAAGTAATTGTCTATTTGCTTATATAAGAATTTTAACAAGCGGTGAACTAGGTACCTATTCTTTAATTCGATATTCTTTTGAAAGTGTCTCAATGTAAACTGAACTGACAGTGAAGTGATGGAGTAACAATAAGTGATCGAGCGATAGTGTTGTGATATCAAAATGAGTCTATCGGTCGTTCCGACAGCTGGTGGCACTGACGAAATTGGTAAGTTACAAATAGGTGTTAAATATTCATATTTGCTTTTATTAAGACATTTATAACTTAGGTTACTTCCTGCTAACGGTTTCTAATCCGTAACGAAGGCCAGAGTTCAGTTTGCATATCTATAAAAGATAAGCTGGTTATGTTATAACTCACAATGCTGTAAGTATTTATGTACTTGAATACTTCTGCTGTAACGAATCATTTATTCGATCCATTTTCACAATTTTATATGAGAAATCGTTGGTAATACATGTACGATTAGCATTTATTGGCGTTACTGAGTGCTCTGGGTATTTAGGTACAGATGATTTTCTTATGCAAGGCGATTTTTTTTATAATATCTTCCGGGGCTATGTTTTCGTATTTATCGATTCCAGTATGAACTTGTTCAAACTTTTCCGTCCCACGTTTGAATGAAAATGATGTCATGGTTTAACTGGAGGTAACATTTATTACTACTTACTATCCTAATGGCCATGATAGTTCGGAATATAATGAAGAAACCTCAAATCTTCCACTCTGCGTTGATGTTTGTCTTAAAAGACAATCGGTATGAATATCAGTGAGACGTTTTCGGTCACAAAATTTCTGATTATTTTCGAGTAGAAGCAGACTACAAATAAGAATTAAACTAGGACAGTTTTTCAGAAACTTATCTCTTGCCATCAATATACCATCAATGCCTAGTTTAAAGACTTCAAGTTTAATGTTTCGGCCGTCTCCAAAGATCTTAAACTCAATTCGAAATTGTTACCAACGGTAGCAGAAAGACTACTGTACTAAATAGATCCTTGCAAAAACTGGTTGCGTGAACAATTTTCTCATAGACCAATGTTGTTCTTGACCTAGGCCAGTCCGCCCACAACCACCCACGGCCATATCAGCCTGACATTGGTTTTCCCCAGCAGCAGTTCTAATTACTTATATCATTTACATCTATTATTATGCAGTTATAATCTTGTGTGCTGGTACTATCCTCAATTCAGACCGATTTCTGCGAGGTAAACAACTAGTTGGTTAATTTTTTTCTTGGAGTTAATGCGTAAAATTTTCGTGTTAAATAGTTTTCTTGAGCTTGCTGCTGAATATATCTCTGTGCTTCGCCACAAGACTTGAAAAGCAATTGCATATATCAAGTAACGGAAATACCTTTCCCTACATGGCAAATGTCTACTAGCCATTGATGGCTAGGTAAGGCTGATGCAACAGGAAATTAAAACTTATTCTTAATTGAGATCCTTTAAATGCCCAACCATAGACGCTATTCCTTATTTGTCCATCATAATTATACACGACACACATTTCTATTTAAATGATCATACATTCAGACGTATATCAGTACCTATATCACCAAATGTAAATTCAATAGTCGAACTATGACATCAAAATACAAACATGAACACGTGTTATAACGTTCAACTAGAAAATAGATCAACAGATCTTATTCCGTCACATCAACATTAGATCCAAAATTAGCGTTGCAGTAAGCCAGTAGGTCGCTCCGGCGCAATTTTTAAAACTGGCAACACAGCCACCGTTCGATCATTATCTCTCGCAGACGTTGTTGCAACATTTGCAGCTTGCTCTTACGCAACTGCTGGCAAAAAGTTGGATGGATAAACAGAATGGAATGGAATTAGATCGTTTCTTTGTTTTCTGGCTGAATTCAATGAATGTACTTAAGTGTAATGTAGGTATTTTTATTGTTGAGTTGCGTGTATATTATCTTTTTGAACTGTCCAATGCTATTTTGTAATTTTTGACTATTGTCTGTATATTGTATATTATATTGTATATTATATCTGCTAGGTACTGCCTTCCTAACGAGCATTTTATAATACCTAAAAATTTACAGTTAGACAGTGTGAGAGAATTCATTCTGACAGTCTCGTTAATTCATTCCATTTATAGCTTTTGTTCTTAATTATCAATTTTATTATCTATTGTCTGATGAAAAATCTAAATTCATCCATTACGATTTATGTTGACATCCGGTAACTCGCAGATTGCTTTTTGCTTCCTCAGAAGTTGTTTGATATGTTTCTAATCATTTATATCATCATTTTCTGTGACGTAAAGAATGGATACAGAACTATCATCGTCAAAGCTCCCTGTTTTAACACTGTTGACAGATAACTGTCAATAAAAACAAAAAATTCTGTGTTTGTGTTATAAAATGGGAACACATTTATACTATGCAATGTCAATTAAATCAAGTTTATCTTTTATTGCTTTTGTTACTCTTGCTATTACCAGATTAAATCCAATCACCTATGTAATATTGGTAATCAAAAATTACCAATCTTTCGTATTATAGTATTTGTTAATTCATTTTCATTATAAGTACCGTCATTTTATACTCATTGTTTCAAATTCAGTTACGTGATTCTATCTGTTGCGTAACTTATTATTTCATTCACGTCCTCGGTTCCGGTTTTATTGTTTAAGAGAAAGATAATGCGAAGAACTGTTAATGCAACGATTGTAGATAAGAATGCAGAATGCATTATGGTGTTGGAATAATGTACATTTTGATTTCTGATACGCTCTCAAAGCAGATAATCAGAATACTAGTATGCGTCCGTTAAGAACTAAATAATTGTGGTACCGGTGGAGATATCTCAAAGGATCATATTTACTTATAAATATATACTTGCAAAAAAATAGTTTTTATTATTACTCGCATGCTTAATCCCACAACTTGCTCCTTAATATTCAATTAAAGATCAACTGCAAAAACGTCTTGATGTGTTTTTTCTTAAATATTCTTTAAGTAGTGCCTTACAAGGCTGAGTAGTTGCGACGCGAAGCCAATTATTAGTATTTAATCAACGTATTCGCCGTTCTAGGTCAATATCTTGACCTGCATTTGATAACCTTTGAGTGCTAAGTAAATAGAGAATATTCGATTTTTAAATACTTATGATGATCGCAAAAGTTTCATAGTAGGTAACCCACAACACATCTAATAACATCCCACATCTGTGTTGGTATCTAGAGATAGTAATCGCTCATGGATGAATGTATTAAATTATCTTATCTATTCATGTAAATAAATGGTAACTACGTACTTCTACCTACTTAACTATTTATTATGTGTAAATTAACATCATCATAATATCGTATTTATTTATTTATTACTTACCCTTATTCAAGTACATGACATGACGATTGTACGTACTGGGTATATAGAATTGGTACGTATAATTGAATAACTTTTAAATATTTAAGTAATTAGCTATCAATCGTTAGTAGTAGTACCATTGCTAGATTGTTTATAGGAACTTATAAAGTAAAAGGACTGATAGATATTGCTGCTAGATTTATTGATTTACACATCACCAACCATGCTGAGATGTACATACTTAGGTTAGGATAGTTCTTATAAATTGTACCAAAATATACTGAATAACGAAGTGGTAATAATAAAATGAAACATGAGCATGAAAGGTAAATAGGTGAATAAATATTTTATTTTTCAACCAATATTATTCAAAATGCTCCGTGAGAGCAATTATCACTTTTATTATACACTTATACCAATGTACTATCTTAAATCTTAAAGCATCTAAGTATAAAAATAATCAAGAGCTTAAACTAGGTACTTAACTTTGTCAGAGATAGGTCCGCACTGTTCGACTCTCAGCCCGAGAATGGCAAGGAGTACTGAGCGTCGAACAGCTTTTATAGACTGTTAGTGACAAACAAGTTTAAATTCGAACGAACATTCTTTTGATATGCTGATGAAATACAACAATAATAATTTATGAATTACCATTTAAAATACACATTTAATATTTATAGCAATATATCATTTACAAGTGTTGCTTAGAATCATAACTTCGATGTTTAATAAAGATGTACTTCCGGCCGTATCTCAACTTGATGAAATTAAATACAAGTGAGGTACCATATATCAAATTAGTCTACATTTAATACTTAAAAGCATACTAATTAAACACGTTGCTGTAGGAAATCATAATATATAACACGGCCATTCTGATATGTACTACGCTCTCGGAGTACATTCAAATTATCTAATCACATAGTCATAAGTCAATTAACTAATCAACGGGATATTTAGCATTGCATAGCACAGCCATCGGGTTTTGCCACAGGCACCGGCATAGCACAGCCAAAGGCTCTACCACAGGCACCGGCTTCGCGCAGCCATCGGGTTTTACCACAGGCACCGGCTCAGCACAGCCATCGGGTTTTGCCACAGGCACCGGCATAGCACAGCCAAGGGCTCTACCACAGGCACCGGCTTAGCATTGCCACGGGTTTCGCCAGGTCTGGCAATACACATTAGTAGCTCTACCTATTTTATACTATGATTATAATTTCAGAAAAGGAAACAACATAATTACACAACATTCTATGTATGATAATATGATTTTACATATTTTCTGATTGTTTATAATAATTTATTCTTAATCAGTTAATAAATTCATGTTCAAATAATTGAACTTAACAACTTAATATAATATTGATTTACATTCAACTTATTCATTTAGAGTTATATGGCATTCCTAATAGTGGTGTCTTCATCGGACCATTCACCCGGCCAATATCGTAGTTTATCCTTAGAGATAACAATAAGATTTCTTTGACCAGTACCTCGCAAACTATAACGGTCGTTACTCAGAACCTCAACAATTTCATAGGGTCCTCTAAATTTAAGTCTTAGCTTTGCATGACGGCGGTGGTCTTGGTAAACGTAAACAATGTCACCTAAGTTATAAGTTTTTTTATTAGTTCGTACTGCATCGAAACGTTCTTTGAATTTTTGTGCTACTTCCTCAAGGCGATTCCGAGCAAGTTCCCTATCTGCTTGTACGTCAAAATTTTGTTCAATTGCGTCTTCACCCAGAACCTCGTTAAGACGCGCCTGGACACAAGGTATATTTGCGTTTCTTCCGATTAAGAGTCTAAGAGGAGAGAATCCTGTCGATTTTTGTATGGTAGTATTTATCGACAATTGGACTCTCCATAATTCGTTCGGCCAATCTGACAGATTATTACACCTAGTAGTGAGCATGTTAACTATAGTAGAAACGTACCTTTCATGATCTCAGTAGGAGTATCTTTTTGTATTTTTTCTCCCAATTTTTTATTTTTACGGTTTTCCCGTGAATATCAATTATATATTTTTTTATAAACTCACTGAAACATGAATACACAGAAAAAAACCAGAAAAATGCCAACCCCGGGAATCGAACCCGGATCCTCGACACTCCGGGTCGTGTGCTTTTCCCCTACACCACGATTGCACATAGAGGAAAGGCCGAATTTTTTCCATGTATTCAAATCTTAGCTTGTTTTTATCACTTTTTGCAGTGACTAGCGCCATCTATGCGATTACTTCGTAAACCGAAAACAACGCACCCTTTCGAAACTTATCAGTTTACCCAGGCTCAACAACGAGATGGCGCACTAAAGCAATCAATTCATGATCTCAGTAGGAGTATCTTTTTGTATTTTTTCTCCCAATTTTTTATTTTTACGGTTTTTACGGCCTTTCCTCTATGTCCAATCGTGGTGTAGGGGAAAAGCACACGACCCGGAGTGTCGAGGATCCGGGTTCGATTCCAGGGGTTGGCATTTTTCTGGTTTTTTTCTGTGTATTCATGTTTCAGTGAGTTTATAAAAAAAATATAATTGATGTTCACGGGAAAACCGTAAAAATAAAAAATTGGGAGAAAAAATACAAAAAGATACTCCTACTGAGATCATGAATTGATTGCTTTAGTGCGCCATCTCGTTGTTGAGCCTGGGTAAACTGATAAGTTTCGAAAGGGTGCGTTGTTTTCGGTTTACGAAGTAATCGCATAGATGGCGCTAGTCACTGCAAAAAGTGATAAAAACAAGCTAAGATTTGAATACATGGAAAAAATTCGGCCTTTCCTCTATGTCCAATCGTGGTGTAGGGGAAAAGCACACGACCCGGAGTGTCGAGGATCCGGGTTCGATTCCCGGGGTTGGCATTTTTCTGGTTTTTTTCTGTGTATTCATGTTTCAGTGAGTTTATAAAAAAATATATAACGTACCTTTCAGCCTGACCATTACCACGGGGTGTTCCGGTGGCGATCATATGGTGTTCTATCTCCAGTTCCCTAAATAGTGATCGAACTAAGTTGGAGCTAAAATTTGTGCCACGGTCTGTAATTACTAAAGTGGGAGTGCCAAACAAGGTGATTGTCTCGCGAATTAGGGGTACTAATTCAGGAGCACCTAAGCTCTTTAGCTTTCTCAAAACACAGAACTTTGTGAATCCATCAACCATGAGCAAAATATATTTAAAGCCCTCGGGCGTTCGCGGAAACGGACCTGTGCAGTCTAAGTGTATAGTATGAAAAGGGGCTGCACACTTGTCTATCGGATGTAATAATCCTTCTTTTGGGCCTGAATGATTCTTTCGTTCTATACATGTCAGACAATGATATAAATATTTTTTCACAAACGCAGCCATAGAAGGAAACCAGAAGTGTTCTTTTATTTTATCCAAAGTCTTGAAAAAACCGATGTGACAATGCTCATCATGAAATAGTCTTAAAATGGTAAGTCTGCTACTTCTTGGAACAAATAATTTAGGCGGAGAGTCAGGGCAAACCTTATAATATAGCAGGTTATTAATCACAATATATTGATTATCGTCAAGATCGCCAGACTCTACTCGTTCTATTAATGAAAGTGTTTCAGGGTCATTTTGCTGGGAAATTTCTAACCAAGACCGAGGGTCATTTGAAATGAGATTTAATGTATGGCCGTCACGTTCTGATTTAGCTTGTTCTATTTTAGGAGCAGGAGTCTCTACAGGGTTGCGACTCAAAAAATCGACGTGGCTGATATATTTACCCTTTTTATAAACAATTTCAAAATCAAAATCTTGTAAATATGTCCACCAACGTGCTACACGTGGTGACAAATCCTTTTTGTTCGCAGTAGACTTGATAGAATTACAATCAGTAAAAATTTTGAATTTAATGCCTAACAGGTAGACTCTAAAATGTTTCAATGCATTGTATATAGCCAATGTTTCGAGGTCATAAGAACAGTACTTAGCCTCGGCTGGTGAAGTTCGCTTACTAAAATAAGCTACGACTTTTTTTAATTGATTGTCCCTTTGTATTAAAATAGCACCATATCCCAACGAACTAGCATCAGTGTACAGTTCTGTTGGTAGTTGAGGGTTATATATGCTTAACAAGGGTTTCGTTACTAAACACTGTATGACGTAATGTCGAGCTTCATCCTGTTCGGACCCCCACTCCCATTTTTGGTTGTTTTTGGTAAGTCTCGTTATACAAGCGGTACGTGAAGCGAACTCAGGAATAAATTTTCTGAAATAACTGGCAAGGCCCATAAACTGGCGCACTTGCTTCACTGTTTTGGGGGTAGGTGAATTAACCAAAGCAGAAATTTTATCGTCACTAGGCCTGACACCCTCCTTCGAGACATGCCGGCCCAAATATTGAATGTCACCAACAAAGAACTTACATTTCTTAAGATTTATAGTAAAACCGGCTTGAGAAAGTGCTTGGATTGTTTGTTCCAAAAAAGAAAGCCCTTGGTCTATAGTGGTAAAGGGTATTAACAAATCGTCTATGTAAGTCAGTAAAAACTTTAAGTGCTGTACAGCCTTTGTTATTGCTCGTTGAAAAACAGCCGGACCGTTACAAATGCCGAAGAGCATTTTCAGAAACTCAAAATGCCCGTCGGGCGTGACAAAAGCTGTAAATTTAATAGACTCGTCTGCTATAGGAATCTGGTAAAACCCATTCTTCATATCTATTGAAATAAAAAAGGTTGCATTGCCTAATCTATCGATTTGATCTTCGATCAGTGGCAGAGGGTACCTATCCTTTTCAACGATTTTATTTAAGGCGCGATAATCAACACATAATCTATCGTCACCGCCCTTCTTTTTTACCAGTAGGACGGGACTCGCATAGGGAGAGTGACTTTCGCGGATAATTTGTTTGTCGAGTAAATCTTGAACGATATTGTTAACTACCCTCCTTTCAATGGGAGCTAATCTATAAGGACGGTAGCTCACCACTTCATCTTTTTTCACTTTTATATCCAACTGGCCAGTTAGAACGGTGCCAACATTATTAGATGTAGGTAAAACGTTTGGATATTTTTTGAAAATGGTAACAATTTTATCTTGCAAATTAATGTCAAGGTGTTGGATATAAGACTGAAGCTCAACAAACACATCATCCAAACCAACGTTAGCCAAATTTACTTTGTGAAAAGATTCAGGGAGTTCCTTGCGGATTATCTTACAACCGGTGTTATCTGCTATCATCATTATGTCAGGGAGGTTAAGAACATTTCTACCTACAATGAGATCATATTTGAAATCACTATCACGAGCTATGTGTATGTCTAGTTCCAAACAAATGTCATCGAATTTTAACGGTACCGTAATAAATGCAAAAATATGAATCTTACCATCACCAATTCCTTTAGCGTAAATCGAACATGGTGTCAAATGGCAATCAAGTCGCTTTGCTACAGACTCTCTCATGATACTACAACTCGCTCCAGTGTCAATAAGGCAATTTAATGGTATGTCGTTTATAGTGGCTTTTGTGAATTTAAGGGTTGTAAAGTTCGATAAAGTATTAACGGGCGACTCTAGTCAAACCTTAGAATTAGATTTATCGTTTGGCAACGGTTGTTTTTCAGCAGTAATTCTTTTATAGAAGCAAGTACTTTCATCATGACCGTTTTTCTTACAAACGGAACAGTTCTTAACAGTAGGGACCGTAGGTGAATCTTTAGGTGTTCTGTTGGTTTTGGGGCATTGTGGCTTTGTATGGCCCTTCTCGCCGCAACTGTAACAGTGTCTCGTAAATGAGTTATCCTCCGATTTGGATGTTGGCTTGAACCGTTTTGCACTATTAGAGCCAGGCAAGCCTTCAGAAAACTGATCTACCGTTCGTTTCCGGGGTTTAATATAGGCGGAAAACAGGGATATTAGCTCAGATGTGGTTTTGACACCATTATTTAAAGATGCCATTTTTACATTTACGTCCCTAATTCCTCCACAAACTAACTCAATTAATTGCGCTTCAGAAAACAAAACTTTGGTGTTTTTCAGTAATCTTATTTTTTCCCTAGCGTATTCGCAGTATGAGTCAGCAGAATCGGAAGAGTAGGTCACGGCTTTATATAATTTTTCCGAAAGGTTTTTTTTTTCTGGGTATAAAGATATCAATTCATTGCGAAAGTTTTCCCATGTTCTACCCTCTTGAGGTTCCCATGACTCATACCAAATTAATGCAGAGCCCTTAAGGGCCTTACCGGCTTTTGCCACCTTCGCCACTCCACTCCAACCGAACTCTGTTCCAATCTTTTCAACGTTATCGCACCATGCAGCCGCTCCGTTGTCACTGGTGGCGGGATCAAACGTTGGCAACGCCACGTCATCCTGACGACGGTTACTGGAGACAGCGTCGCGGATGGCAGCGAGCAAGTTCTGAATAAGATCAGGATCCATCCTGCCTGGTGTATCTGGAAATTATATTATTCAATTGTCACAATGGGGCAATGATTCTATCCCAGACTTCTGATATTAAATTATCTTATCTATTCATGTAAATAAATGGTAACTACGTACTTCTACCTACTTAACTATTTATTATGTGTAAATTAACATCATCATAATATCGTATTTATTTATTTATTACTTACCCTTATTCAAGTACATGACATGACGATTGTACGTACTGGGTATATAGAATTGGTACGTATAATTGAATAACTTTTAAATATTTAAGTAATTAGCTATCAATCGTTAGTAGTAGTACCATTGCTAGATTGTTTATAGGAACTTATAAAGTAAAAGGACTGATAGATATTGCTGCTAGATTTATTGATTTACACATCACCAACCATGCTGAGATGTACATACTTAGGTTAGGATAGTTCTTATAAATTGTACCAAAATATACTGAATAACGAAGTGGTAATAATAAAATGAAACATGAGCATGAAAGGTAAATAGGTGAATAAATATTTTATTTTTCAACCAATATTATTCAAAATGCTCCGTGAGAACAATTATCACTTTTATTATACACTTATACCAATGTACTATCTTAAATCTTAAAGCATCTAAGTATAAAAATAATCAAGAGCTTAAACTAGGTACTTAACTTTGTCAGAGATAGGTCCGCACTGTTCGACTCTCAGCCCGAGAATGGCAAGGAGTACTGAGCGTCGAACAGCTTTTATAGACTGTTAGTGACAAACAAGTTTAAATTCGAACGAACATTCTTTTGATATGCTGATGAAATACAACAATAATAATTTATGAATTACCATTTAAAATACACATTTAATATTTATAGCAATATATCATTTACAAGTGTTGCTTAGAATCATAACTTCGATGTTTAATAAAGATGTACTTCCGGCCGTATCTCAACTTGATGAAATTAAATACAAGTGAGGTACCATATATCAAATTAGTCTACATTTAATACTTAAAAGCATACTAATTAAACACGTTGCTGTAGGAAATCATAATATATAACAAATGCGTGACGTGTGAGGCACAACATGGGCACGACCGAGGCTAGCAGGACATGTATAGACATTTGCGATCTAGAAAAACAATATCTATATACATCTACAGTTAAATGCATACCTACACTTCTAGGACGTATATAGACAAAAACTTTAATAGCCGTCTGCAAACAAATTCGTCATACCGAGGTCACCCTGAATTCGCCGCGCTGCATTGCAAATATTGCAATCATACAGGCTCTAAATTCAATCAGTTGTAAAGCACATTTTACTGTGACCCATTTGCTAATAAATGGTCATTGTTCAACTAACATTAAAGTCATTCTCACCTTCAGAACGTGCTACATGTAATTTACACCTTATTGTGTTTTCAATAAGTAATGATCTAGATTTACAGCGCTAGAAGCTACAATGTTCCATCTTGCTCTCTCAAAGGAGCGTAGTACTATTTTAGACCGTACAGCGCCGCTTTAAAGGCGGTATAGATTGTTTTGTGTCAGCGTTCTATAAGGTTAACCGGTGGTTAGTGGTGCAAATAGTGCAGTTTCGACCTTGCCGCCTCGTCGACTCCCGCGCAGACAGTTGACAGTTCCGTAATGGATTGCAACAACTAGTATCCTGTCAGGTATTGTGACAAATTGCTAAGACAAATTTCCGGACTAAGGCGTTTGGGCCATGATTTATGTTGGTGAGTGAGCTTCATGTTGAAAAAACTGATGAAATGATTATTTTCTCCAAATGTAATTTAGTAACCAATGAATTACTACGCAGAAAGTCTCATCTATACGAAGGATATTGAATTGATACTGCAGCATTTAGCTAGCTGTTGTTAATGAAGATCGTACTGATAAACTCATAGGTGACTCTGTAGGTAGTGTGAAAAAAACTCGTGACCGTTGGCCTCATAGTCATAGTTAAGTATCGACTGTATAATGTTTAATATCAGTTTCAGGAATGCAAAAAATTCCATGGTTGTACAAGCCAATACGGGAGCGACCACAAAGTCTGGTAGGTGAAGGAAGCAGATTTGTGGTGAACCAGTGGCGAATTGATTGATACCTTTTGACTGCTTCTTGAAAAATGTTCTCATTTTCTGGACTACACTTCATGAAAGACCTTTTGACCGTTCATTGCCCTATGTTTTCTGGGTGGAATACCTTCCCTTCATTTGTAGTCTGTCGATAAAAAATCTATAACAACACACTCAAACATGTTAATGGGTGTGTTTTACAATTTGTTTACTTTCACTCCCACACCGAGGATGTGAAGTTGTCGCGTGTTGTAACCAGTTTCTCCACATATGGGAGCGGAATATTTTATTTTCGAAAGCCGCGTCAAGGACTTTAATAACTAAACATTTATTAGTTCCTGTGACAGCGCATTTTAAAATAACGGACTCCGACAGCACAGTTATTATTTACAAGCCAACTTCTTTTTTACAAGCTTTTATTGAGCTTGATTTTTAAACTGGTATATACGACTAACGCTGTCTTCAGTCCAACTTTATTCCTTCGACGTTTCTCCATATTAATATAATACAATTACAACATTTTTAGCTACTGACTATTAAAACTCTCTTCTTTGCTTATAAGAAGAAAGTTTCAAGAGTCAGCAAAGTAAAGCGAGTGCCTTAAACTTTTTGTACGTTTTAAATTTCGAGTGCACGGTTGCGTTCCAATTCGCAAATGGTCGAAGGGGAAGCAGTAATTCGACTCTGAATTTGACGGATGGCTACCGTGAAACACAAATTGGTATCGTTTCCGGAACGCCAACCGTTCCAAGTTGGAAAATCATAAACACAAACACGCTCATTCATACTGCCGGGCTCATATTTCCTTCTAGTTATTAAACCATTTCAGATATTAGTCTAGCTAGACGTTGGGTAACCATTAGGGCTAGTTGTAACTGGCGACATGAATCGTAAATTAAGACTATTACGTACTTCGGAGCAGACAAGTTCATGGACCTAATGACATTTAGGGCGCTATTTCGGACCGTGCACACTCCGCTGAACGCGGCGTTATGCCCTATCTATTCTTCTGATTTACAGCAGCCCAGACTGCGTTTTGGTACAGAAATAATGCAATTGGCAACACACAAATTGAAACAAATGAAAAAGCAAATGACGGTCGGTATTTCTAAACAACCTCGCTCGCCATGCCATGGTGTGATGGTGGTTTTAGCACTCGTCCTCAATCATATATGTCACTGGGACCCCGCAATTCAAAATATCTCGATGATACGGGAGTTCGGGCTTGGAACCGAAGCACTGCCACAGATTATTGCTGAGCTTAGTGCTAGGAAAAATTACAAACTAGATCCAGGAAAGCCCTTATTTTCACAAGAAAATGAAATATTGCAAAAGTGAATACTCTTATAAGATGATATCGTCGCTAACTCGTGAGGCAACCAGTAGTTTACCATCAACAGCTGTAAAACGGGAAATTATTGCGATCAGATTTAGACATAATAACGGACGCCCGGCTCGTTCGGAAACGACTAGCTCTTAATGGAATTGCTATCAGCCTATCCGCTTTGGAAATAGTCTGGAGTGGAAGTACTGGCCATAATGACTAATGCCCTTATTCATAAACGTCACTCAAGCCTCTATTAGCTAAAATAGGTTCTGTCTTCTTCTTAATACTAGAGAAATTGACAATGTGACAAAAAGGGACAAACGAACTTTAACGGCATATTAATTAATATAGGTTTATGAATAACAGGGATAGTTATTAAATGTTTATTTAAAAAAAATGCTGCCCTAGTATCCATTTTTTTCTTGGTTGCCAGTTATAGGATCTATGAGAAATCGAGAATACATTCATAGTTTAAACGGATACCGGATGAATTTGTAATCTGATAGTAAAGTAGGTAAGTATCGTATATAAGTAAGTATGCCTGTTTTAGATAGGACGTTTACGATATAAAAAAAATCCAATAAACATCCATCCATCGCGGTTCAGCGTGTTAATGCGGCAAGTGTGATGGGCACTTTTGCGCCTGGAATGACGCGGGGCGGTTTGTTTGGCTGATTGTGTATTTGAATTGTAATTTATGTTTGTGTTTGTGTTACTTTGAATAATAAAACAAAGACAAACATATTAAAACTTAACCTAAAGGTAAAAAAATAAGAAATTGTATCTATGTTTTAGTTTTAGTGACCGTGAAAGCAAAACTTCGACCCCATATCAAGGGACTTTCACATGTCCATAACTTAATTTGGTCTAATATAGTTTTGATAAGTTGATGATATTGATATGACATGACATCACTTCTAAAGGAAAGCGTGACGTAATGCGACAGGTGTCTAAAGAAAAAATGAAATGTTACAAAAAAAATCCTCTTGTATGTCATCATCGGTTGCTTCCGTGTGCTTTTTATTTTCGACCGCTCTAATTTTACTGCGACAGGAATAGACGAACGCCGTGTTTGTTTGGGTTGTGGAATAAGAAGGCGATTAATGTCTTATTGTTGGTTGTTTATTCGAGCATTAGTCTCTTTTAGTAGGTATCATTAATTAACAGGCTTTTTATAAACCCAACCCCTTTTGTTTACGTAAACATTACATAAGTCCCTAGCTAATATTTTTCATTTGAAACAGAGGACTTACGTTTATCTCTCCACGATGCGTTTAGTACGGTACGGATGTCGCGTTATAAAAATAACAAACTTTTTTTGCTGACTGTATATATATTGTAATCCAAGATCTGTATAGATCTATGTATATAGAAGTATGTATATACTTACCCTAAAATTCAAGTCAATCCGAACACTGGAAGTAAGAGCTGAAATCAGCTGCAAGATGTGAAGTTTTATTAAATCTCGTAAAAACGCAACGCACTTTCCAAATGTACGCGCTGTTTTCACAATGATGTCATGAACCTTAGTCCCGTTACAATGTGTTGTGTTATTGCTCGAATGACATTACTGGCAACGCATGCAGTGACCTGATGCACCGCGCAGTTATGCGAGGTACTTAGTAAGCTAATGTGATGTGCGTAATGTCACTCTGATGCTGGCTGGTGAGTTTTAGAATTATCGTCGGTGCCTCTGAAGTTACAGAGATTAAAGGTTGCTTTAGACTGAGGCGTAGTCTGGCAGTGTCAACGATGTTACACCTGACTTTGTGTTTTGTATTAGAATTTCGGTCACTGCATCCCAGTCGTTTCGTTGACTTAAAAAACTCGCGCCTTTCTTTTTGCTAATACTGGTTGGAGTAGGTTCTGACTAGGTGCTACTGCTATAAAAAAATCTGGCTTAGGTAAACCATTGTAAAATGCCCCAGTTCTCTGGGAAAGGTTTTGAAACAATCGTATTGTTGCTTGGCTAATTCCGTGGCTTATAAATATTGAACAATTCTTCCCTTTAATGGCGACTACAACACTCAAAAACTGAAAATAAATACTTGTCCCTCCCGCCGTCTTACTAATCATGCGTTCCGCAAGTGGAACTAACACATTTGGAGTCATTTAAGTGATACTTGTTTTTCCCAAATATATCACCAACACAAACTAACATAAAGCTGCGTTCCCACAGCGGTATCCGCGCGATGGTCGGCGCTGCGAGCGGCGGCGAGCCGTCGCGGCGGCGCTCGCCGTTTGCGCCGAGAGGTGGCAGCACTGCACGACAGTTTACGCGAGATTTTCGAGCCGGGCGACTGCGGGCCGCAGCCGCATAACCGAGTGCAGCTGAACAGGAGAATTGAAGAGCTCAAGGTATAACAGTTTTTTACACTCTTGCTCAGAGTCTGATAATTAATATTTAACTTTCCATTAGTGACTGCTTTTCAACCAAAATACTGAAGCGAGGGGGGCATTAGCAAGCCAAGATTGACCGATTTTGACCAACTAGAGGAGGTAAATGTTGCGTCGTAACCGTGACAATTGCTTCATCGCTTAAAGCTTAACTCTTATACTTTTTAAAAATGGAGTTAAGTAAGTATTTTATAAGTAAGGTTAATAAGCTAAGGTAAGCTTCTAATATGCACTGAAATCGCGTAGAAAATACAGTGTAACAGAGTGAGGTGTATTACTTTTTAAAGTGGATTAGGGCTCATTCTCTCAAAATATTTCAAGAATAATATTTTTAATTGATCTTGTGTTTGTTTTCAGGATCGCCTGTCTCGTCTTCTAGAATGTAAAGTGTCAATGCTGAAGATAAAGGTGTCGGTGCGGAAGGCGCTCGGCCAGAACGAGACGGACGATTGTGGGCTTGCCACTGAACTGGCCTCACTGCTGGCGTTATGGGATGATGCGCACCAAAGGTGAGTCCTTATCCTTATGTTGGCAACTTCATAGCGTTGAAATTATAAAAAAACCGTGTTTAATTAACTGTTTACATGGGTTTACTGTATGGTTGTTAGTGTATAAGAAACACCACAACGGACCCACTGGTAATTCTAAAGAACTTAAAATCCCAAAACGGATGAATGATTACTAACCAACTCTTCTTTACTTCATTGACAGTAAGATCATGAATTATTAATTATTGCCATAATTTAAAAGTAATGAAATCAGAAGTCACTTAGCTGAGGATGAGCGCTAACAAACTCCTGTTAAAAAAATAATTTGGAAATGTATTCTTCCATTTTCTTACCAGTACTTCAAACGAGCTCCTAGCCCTGGAAAAGGCAGTATCCGCCTGGGCAGAGTGGGAAAGTGCTCTGCGCGAACTACAAGGCGCGTTGCGTGGAGACATGGCCACGTTAGAAGCATTGCGCGACCGCCCTGCGATTGGCGACCAGACTGAGGTCACCGCTCAGATCAGACAGCTGGCTGCTTCGCTCGTAGATAAGAAGAAGGTACTGGTTCTATCTTTCCCTAGATCTACCCGTATTTTCGACGGTACGTCGTAAATAAATAACTTGATCAGCTAATATAAACGAAATTATGTTCGTCACTAGCCTTTTTTACGTCCCACTGCTGGGCACAGGCCTCCTCTCAGAATCACGCGGGTGCAGTGCGGATTGAGAACTCCACAGACATCATAAATTCCGAAAAACTCAGAGGTGCGAGCCGGGGTTTGAACCCACGACCCTCTGCTTGAGAGGCCATAGTTCCAACCTCTAGGCTATCACGGAAATTATGTTCGCTACCTTCATAATACCAACCAGTGCCAACATGAATGGAGTAGTATTACACTGACGAACTTCTCATCCACAGGGTGGTTCAACTTGCGACTCTCTGTCCGACTCCGGGATATCTGATGGCGACAGCGAAGGCGCGGGCGGCCGCGCGAGGCGCCTAAACACATTGAGGGAGTTGGCTCGCCGTTTGCAAGCTGCGCTGGCGCCCAATTCTCCCGCTCATAGGGCCATTACTAAGGTAAGCATATATAGTTAATTCAAAATTCAAGATTTTATTCAGCAAATAAGCAGTTGAATGCCCTTTTACTCGTATTTTTTCGAGTCTACCAGCGCTTTCGGAAAGACCATGATTGCCAAGAAGAATGCGCCGCAAGAAACTTGACACAAAGTATTTTTTTCTACAAACAAGTTACATTAGCTCTTACAATAACAAACCTCACTGTATCATTAGAAAACAAAGAAGAAAAAAGTGTTTTAGTAACGAGTGTAAAAAAATATTAGAACAGCAAAACCAGAACACTTTACTTTATTGGCATGTTTAAATTGACCAGGCAGAAGATGTATAGGTTCTCCAGGTCAATGTTAAAGTTAAAGTTAATGAGAGGGTTCAGTTGAGGCCTTGAGACCTGACCTGATGCCTCTTAGTCTGGATCGGAAACATCGGTATAGTTGTCACGAAACTGACAATGAGTAGCATTTTCCGAGTCACTGATATAATTATTTTTCACAGCGCATGGAGCAGACGGAAAACGAGGTGCGCACTTTGCAAGAGTCTTGCCGCGTTTTGGTGGAGCAGAGCATTCCTGATCTGAAGATTAAAGACGAGACGTAAGTTAAATACTACTGCAATCCCGCGTTAGATAACATGTTTTTTTTATACGACAAGGAAGGAAAACGAGTAAGTGCGTCACCTGATGGTAGTGATCACAACTGCCCATAGACACCCGCAACCTCGGGGGATTTGCAGATGCGTTGCCAACCTAGAGAGTTAAGATAAAATGCCTCTTGTGTCCGTAATTACACCGGCTGTCTTACTCTCCACACTGGAACACAAGAGTGCAAGCACTGCTGCTTAGCGACAGGATTAGCAAGTAAGATGGTGGTAGCGATCCGGACGGACCTCGCGCAATCTTACCACCCGCAAAATGTAGTCGTTAATAATTAAAGTCTTTCTTTTTGCAGAGAACGTAGTGTGAGCGCTGTGTTTGGCAAGAAAACTGGTTCGGGTGATCCGGACTACACGCCACGCAGCGGGTGGGTGTGGCGAGTCCTACGCTCGTCTCTGCCCATACAATTGTGCCTCGTGGCTTTGTTGCTAGCCGCATGGCTAGTCGAGCGTCCCCGCTGTTGCGATGCACTAAACTCTCTCGCTCAAACGCTAACGCCCCAACTGCGTTACGTTCGCGGCCCGCCGCCAGTGTGAACGCACCTTTACAACAAATTTGTTGTATCTGTACAGAAGTTTAGTAACGGCTATTACTTTTTGGCGCGCAAAGCGTGACGTTATTTGGCAATTCGAAATGGGCAGTAGTGCCAACCTCTGAATGATCTTTTGCTGTAATGGCAGTACCCGGATAGACACTTAACTATGAGTAAGAAGGGTAGTTTTATAAATACCTTGATCTTTGACGTCCTTGCGTTAAGCAATATATTGATTTTTAACATTTGGAATGACTAGAAAGTTTTGATGATATGACTTAAGTGTTATGATTATGAGTGAAGAATTTACTAACACCAACGAAAAGGAAAAACAACGGATTGTATGAAGGAAGGTTGAATGATTTGGTAGTTTAGGGTTTTGTTTTAATAATAAACAATTAATAGATGAGAAAGGTTCATAAATACAAAAAAAATAAGGTCAACTTCCTAATTAGAATTCCTTAATTGCTCACAGCGAAATAGTTCAAATTAATGAAAAAGTGTTCCAAAATAAAGTATCATCTGTATCAGATGACGTTCAAACTAGTATTACATAGATACTGTAGTATTAAATACCTACTAACAAAATTACAAACATTACTAAGTTTGTGTTACGATAGTTTAGACGCATGCCTATTTTAGTACAAGTTTATTTGTTAGGATACTTAAATAGGTAAGAGTGCGCTAAGTGTGTTTATCTTTAAGGATAAGTGAATTATTCCTTCTTATGCCACAAGACAATTAAAAATGTCACGCATTTTATGTTTATTACATTATTTATGTGCACTCAAGCACGACATGACGACCTGTGACTTTAACGGCACTTACACCGAGTCCCAAGTCTGCATCTCTACACCCCGTGGGAGGCCTTCCGATGCTTCTTTTCGCGGTGGCCGTTCGTCATGACTTATGACGGTCGAGGGAGGCCTATATCGAGCAGTGGATGTTTTTCCGTTGAAAATATACCTAACGATTTTCTGCTAAAATTAACTTAAAATATGATGATTTTAGTTTGGTAATTTACCTATTTTAGGTTTGTTTAAATTTTCGGACATTATTCAGAACTGTGGCCTTAATTGTAGTAAAGACTGACAGAATAATGACATGAACGATTTTCCAATAGTTATTAAGGACACTATAAAATATAGATCTGCTGACATGTAGCGACGATTTACAATTACATATCCCTTTTATATATTTTTTTATATGGTAAGTATATCGACACTATGAACGAATATTTAATGTTATGCTTCAATTTCATTGTTGTTTGCATTTGCAAATAGTATATAATTATGTATACCTACATAAGTATTTAAAATTTATAAACATGCCTAAAGCAAAAAACTGGAATTCTTGCTTTCGATTTTGTAAACTTTATAAGATACTTCTTAAGTATATTATATTGCTCGACTTGTTGATTCTTGATTCTTGTCATTATGACTTACTACTGACCTTATAAACTGTTTTATTCGACCTGATTAAAAATAAATATAAATATTCATTCAGTGCCTGACATATTGTAACAATGTGATTGTTATTTATATTATAATAATATTATATTATTTGTTGTTGTTCAATCCACGATGTGAGTAAAACAAAAGAAACTTCATTTGGATTTACAATGAAAAGCTCACATTCGTATTATTTGTACAGATATGAATTATTTTATTTCGAATGAATAGAAAAAAGTCAATTTTGTTTTATGAAATTATGATCTACTTATAAATTGAAATTTAAGTAGGTATTACTATTTTATATTTTAATTATAATATTGATTAAATAAAAATTTACCACCAGAAATGCAACCAATTGCGAATTTGAAACTTGTGGCATTTGCTGGAGTGGGGAAGGTTTATAGAAGTAAGCACTAAGCCCAAGCAGGGTCGTGTTTTATAAAGCTACAAGTTACAATTTACAAGGGGAAGTCTTTTTCTAACAAAAGGTGATATAATAAGACTTTCGCTTGTAAATTGTACCTTGTAGCTTTATAAAACACGGCCCAGGTTGATAGGAATACGTCGAGACCTTTTTTGTGCGATCTATAAAATACGTATCGATCGATTTAAATAATAATAAAACTTCAACATATACTTACATACATACAGGGACAAAATTAATGTCTATTGTCTCTCTCATCTCCAGTTTTCGTTTCATCCGTAGTTCAGGTGCATCCTGTATCTTTTTTTTATAATGCATATACGGCATTGACGCGTTATGCTATGGTCAAATATACAGCCAGTTTAATAATCTACCCGCATCCAGCACAGTCTCATGTAAAATAACTGTTTTTGATTCCGGATTTTATACTATTCAATGATGACTTAAAGCAATAAACATATTTACTTTGGTATCAATGTATTAATTACTAAGCTCGAGTAGGTATAAGGTTAACTATTAACTACATTAGTTGTAGTTTAGTAATAAATCTTTAACATAATTATATTTGTTAAAGTAATATTAGTTTGGATACTAAGGTTTAACGCCGCCTCGAGTGAATTAAAATAATTGATACCAGTTTAGGGACATTTAAAAACTGCCTTATGTATGAATGTTGTGTGGCGCATTCTATAATGAATGGTGAATGTTTAAGTAGAATTAAATAAATAGATAACACTTTCTTTGTGGTTTGCCTTATTTTTTGTTTGACTGATGATCAATCTTGTTGAAAAAAATTAAATCTTTAAAAACAATTTAGATACTTTCGTTTACACAATCAAAACCACAGAGGTCTCTAATTATTAGAGCTTTCTATAATATCATGTAAGGCAGTAACTTTTATTTAATAGTGTGTCATATTTCTTTTAATACTTTACTACTTTATTTTAAATTAATTGAAAGAAAATAGACATGCTATAAAATTGCATTTAAATTTTCATTCTTCACAAAATAAGTAATTTATGTTACGAACATAGTAATGGGTTGCATAACGAGTGGCATGTTGGCTTTTTGGAATGAATATAAATATAAAAATAATTTGATTTTTGTCATGATCTTTTATTTATTCACCCCCTCCCCCCGTTATATTAATTATGTATCTAAAGCTGGACGTCAAAAAAATCATGTTAACTAATTTAGAAATGTTGAAAAACCCCCGACATTTTAATTCAAAAGTTCAATATCTCAAAAAAGGCTGATTCGATCGAGCTAAGAACCATCTCGATTAAACCACAGCATACATAGTAGTAGATTAAACTACCTACCTTTTGATTAAAAAAAAACCGTGTTCAAATATCTATTTGGGTGCTATGATGCCACAGATACCCATACACCTGTAGCGACCCTAGCGCCATCTTTCATCTAGTAGGAATACCAACTTAAACTTTCTAACGACTCCCAGCGCTATCTAGTCATCGGACGTACTTCGCAGTTTTCTGTTCTACATCACGCTGACGAAGTTTCTTAAGTCGGTTGCATAAATACAACTTCCAACTCTCATAACATCTGCCTGGAGAGAGATCTCTCTATTGTGGGCCTCCCCTCACATCCATACACAGATACACAGGTTAAACTTATAACAGCTCTCTTATTTCGTTGGGAGTTTAAAATAAAAATGGAACACGGAACAAATTGAACACCTTGAAAGATTGAAATCACATAAATAAAAATGTACCTAAATAATGATAATTGATGAATAAGTTGATTGCGGAAATTTTGATAGTAATTTAACCCCTAATTGGAAGTAGAGGGTCTACCCTATTCATATTGGTTTTCGAACTTTTCGATTAAACTCAAAGTTGTTTTTGGGCTATTTACATAAGTATACTTACCCTACCTAATACCTACGAGTCCATTAGCTTAACAATCTAGGTACCTAGGTATAAATTAAATTACCTGACCTGGCCCGGTTGTTTACCAGAGGAAATTTTTATTGTTCTATACAGAACACACAATACTGTGTGTTATATGTACATATTTTTTGGAGATCGGAATATAATAGAAATCCATCTATAGTTCAAAGTAATTTCTGTTTTTTTATGCATGAAAAACCCACATAGGGTCAGCGGGAGAGGACAGGTGCAAAAACTTTGAATCCTAAATGAAGTATTCTGCGAGCACGGAGGGAGGTGAGATTTGCTTATTTGCCATAATTAATCTAAATGTAGTGTAGAAGATGAGAAGTTTAGTAGAGTAGCTAAAATTTACATTTAATAATGAGACTACAGCTGCTCTGATCTTATTATACATAAATCGTATAAAGCAATTAGCGCTATCACTAGTATAAATAAAATGGTTATCTTCCAAAGAAACTGTTATTTTGACTAGTACTTAGTCACTTGTAGGATTTAAAATAAACTCCAAAATCATCTAGGTCACATCATAGGAAAGGGATTTAACACAAATCACCTGGTTCTTCTGTGACTTAGCTTAGCTCTAAGTGGACTCGAATTTTAAATCTTTCGCACCTGAACTGTTTTCATTATTTGTAACTTGCAACTCTTGACCATAGAGATTAATGTCAACTTTTTCCCATTGCCAAAAACTTGCTTATGCTTCTACTTCCGGGAAATAATATTGCTATTTAAGAAAATGTAGTTAAACGCCAAGGAACTTACACTAGAGCTGAAACAAGATCTACCAAGAAGTGTCGGGGCCCTGATTATTTGACCTTGAAAATGAATTAAAAAAAAGTGACAAGAACGATAGGCAAGCGCGGTACTGTCTCTTTCTGATTATAGTGACTAGGCTATCGTAGGACAAACAGGACCACAAGGGCTTTTTAACCGACTTCAAAGAAAAGTAGGTTCACAGTTTGACCCGTAATGGCATTGACCTGAAATTTGGTACGGGTATATAAGTTGGATGACAATACAAATACAGACAACAGTAAGTACCTACAAGTACATTCGACAAAAAAGCTTGTCTTAAAAATTATTTTTAAAGAAAAATTCGTTTTCAAGTTTCAATAACAACATTATGTCGTAATCGTAATTTAGTTAAATAAAACTTTCTGATATTAAAACCTTTAAATCCAACCATATTCGAATTATTTCGAACATTCAAAATTGGTTCAGCAGTTTTCACATTATAACCGAACTTACATTCATACATCTGTGTAGTCATATGTTACAAAAACACACATGTGATCTAAATAAATTTACATTTATTATTATTATAAATTTCTAAATAAAATTATATGATGTAGTTTTTCCCTTGTCGTGGCCCGTCCTCCTAGATGTTTAAACGTGGTCACCACTATTCACAGAAAAAACTACCTCACAGGAACGAGTTGCCAACTCCTAAAAAGTTTACCCCTGAGCTCAAGTCAAATACCTACGTCATAAATTATTATATTCATATTTTGCTACTAAGAAGCTTGTCAACTTTTGCTGCTACCATTTTAGCTACTTTTCTTTTTTTTAATTATTGACGACAAGCTATCATTGGTTTGCGCTGGAATGCCAATTAACAAACTCCTACAATCCACTAATAGTGGTACAATATTTTATGCTAGTCACACGGAGAAGTACAGAAAGAGATAGACCCGGCCTCGGTGACGTCCCTTTCTCACTTTTTTCTTTTAGTTCCAAGTTTAGGTACGACCACGTTAATGTTAGTGTGGGGGCTTCAGGGTCTTCTTCAAAAGAATTATTTATTTAATTTTTACAAAATGATTTATTAAAAAACTTAATTAAAATGTTCACGTGAGTACAAATTTGAGCTGTTATTTGAATTTAGAAAAAGGCCGAAAGAGAAAAGCTCTGGCGGGTGTAGCTACTTTTATACAAAAAAACAGCGCCGCTCGCGGGCGGCAGCGAAACTAAAGTAGTGCCACAAACCACCGCGGGGTGGCTCTGGCTGATGCGTCGACATACTCGGCCGCCTTGAGAGCAGCAGCTCTCAACAGCGATGAACAGCTCATGGTCCATGGAGTCCTAGCTCGACGTAGCTCAGCCATCAGTCTTCCTAGATGTAGCTCAGCCATCAGTCTTCTTAGATGTAGCTCAGCCATCAGTCTTCAGTCATCAAAGCGCCTCGTCAGCGCTCGATGTGGGTACGGGAAGAGGGCAAATTTTAGGGAATGCCCTCTTAGTGATACCCGTTGCTGTTTTGATAGTAGCGACTCTGGATACGTTGTCTCGACCAGGGAATACGGTCAAGACTCTGCCCAATTGCCATTTGAGCGGAGGTTGGTTGTCTTCTTTGATCACAACCAAAGTGTCTGGTTTGATGTCGTCTTTGTTGGTTTGCCACTTGGTTCGCTTCTGGAGCTCAGCGATGTACTCGTTGGACCAGCGCCTCCAGAAGTGTTGTCGAAGCAGCTCAATACGCTTGTAACGTGTCAGCGTATGGATCGGCGGGGGGGTCGCCGCCGCGGGCATCAGATCCTCGCAGGCAGGAGCAGTCAGCGGCCGGCCAATCAGGAAGTGCGCCGGCGTCAGCGGGGCGAAATCATTAGGGTCTGACGACATAGGATACATGGGGCGGGAATTCAGCACGGCTTCAATCTGTGCCAAAACCGTGCTAAGCTCTTCATAAGTCAAATTAGCATTTCCTACTACGCGCATTATTGCACGCTTGCTCACGTCCACACCTTTTTCCCACAAACCGCCTTGATGTGCAGAATAAGGACAAATAAATTTAAGTTCTATATGATTATCAGAGGCAAAATCAATAATAGACCGAGAGCTGTCTTGCAAGAAATTTGTGAGTTCCTTTGCAGACCCTACAAAATTACGGCCGTTATCAGAGAAAATCTGTATAGGTTTTCCTCTACGAGCAATAAACCTCTTTAATGCCATCAGATAATATTCAGTTGACAAACAAGTTACTAATTCCAAGTGCAACGCTCTTGTTGCAAAGCAAACGAACAAACATAAGTAACATTTCTCGAGTTTAGAACCCCTACCTTTGCGGTTCAAAATATACAAGGGTCCTGCGTAATCAACCCCACAGCGAATAAAAGGGAAGCCTGGCTGCAGACGTTCCTTAGGTAAGTTACCCATAATAGGCTGGTAAGTCCTACCTGTCAAACGACTACACTTCACGCACTGCTTTACTGTTTTCCTTGCTAAATTTCTACCTCCTAATGGCCACCAGGTATCTCTAATATTTGCAAGAAGTAGTAAAGGGCCGGCACGTAATAATTTAATGTGCTCATGTCTGAAAAGAAGTTGAGTGAAGTAATGTTTACTGCATAAGATCGCAGGTTGTTTTTTATTGTAACCAAAATCAATTGAATTTACTAGTCTGCCACCCACTCTTATAATATTGTCTTTGTCTAAGAAAATATTCAAACTAGATAAACTTCGTGAAGTCTTTAAAGGTTTTTTATTAATTAACAAGTCATATTCAACCGGAAATGATTGTCGTTGCACGGCATTTGTCAAAATAATCAACGATTTATTTAATTCTTCGATCAGTAAAGCGCCGGTTTGTCGTTGATGTTTGTCAGTTACTCGCGCGTTACGAATCAAACGCAATACATATGCATAAGTACGCTGCATTCTACTAAATGATGAAAACCGATTAAAATCAAATAAGTGAGGCGAAATGTCGCTATCTACCTGCACCGTTGTAGATAACACAACATTTTCGTTATCGTTAACCTTTAACTCTGGCAAATTCAGTTGCTCAGTTGAAATATTCGAAGAATAATCTAAGTCACATTCACGTAAAAACAAAGGGCCGTGCCACCACAAGTCACTATTAGTTAAATCATCTAAGTTACTACCGCGCGACAACAGGTCGGCTGGGTTATTTTCACTGCGAACATGTAAAAATATGGCGTTACCTGCAAGCTCACTAATTTCAACCACACGGTTTTGAACAAACGTCTTTAACTTATGTGGGCACATTCGCAACCATCCTAGTGTTATCGTCGAATCGGTCCAAAACACAATCTTATTAAAACTAACGCGCAATGATTTTAATATTTTATCCAACAACCGCGCGCCTACCAAAACACTTGATAACTCAAGGCGAGGTATGCTTAGAGTCTGGAGCGGGCTCACACGGCTCTTAGCACAAAGCAGCTTGACCGTGACGTCACCGCGGTCGCTGCATGTGCGTATGTATACACAACTACCATAAGCGGCTAAACTTGCGTCACAAAATAAATGCAGTTCGATTTGTTTGGCATCGTTGCCAAATGCATGACGAGGAATTCTAAGATTAGGTAAATTTGTCAATGAGTTAATAAACTTCTCCCAGCGCAAAATTACATCATGAGGTAACGAATCATCCCAATCTACTTTCTTTAGCCACAGGGTTTGCAGCAGCACCTTAGCTACAATGACTACTGGGCTAAGTAGTCCAATGGGGTCATAAATTTGCGAAACAACAGATAAAATAAAGCGTTTAGTAATTTTTGTTGCTTCTTTGTTTACCTTTGATGTAAAATGTAATTCGTCTGTTCTATTAAACCATCCTAGACCCAACGTTTTGCTAGCACAATTCTCACCAAGTGATAAATGTTTAGAGTTATTCATATTATTATCGGCTTGTCCTACACTAGAAGCGATAGCGGGCGAATTAGAAATCCACTTGCGAAGCGGCAAACAACCGGACAAGCACACCTTTGTCACTTTGTTGCATAAGGCTGATAAGTGTAATGCATTGTCATTACCAGTTATTAAATCATCTACATAAAAGTCATCCAAAATTGTACGAGATACCTCTTCATCTTCGCAATCCAAACCTAGCTGTCTGACGCACCTAATGCTCAAATAAGGCGCAGACGCCGTGCCGTAAGTGACGGTGTTAAGTTGGTATACGTCTAATGGATCACTTGGATTGTCTCGCCACAAAATTAACTGCAAATTACGTTGATCTTCCTGAATTTCAATCTGTCGAAACATTTTTTCAATGTCTGCGCACGCGACATATTTATACTGACGAAATCTTAATAAAATTGAAAACAAGTTATTTTGCAATACAGGGGTTTGCAACTGCATGTCGTTAAGCGACACACCAGTAGTTGTCTTTTGACTTGCATTAAAAACCACCCTCAATTTAGTTGTTATACTATTTTCGCGAAAGACTCCGTGATGTGGTAGAAAATAACAAGGTGAATTATAATTTTCAATGCGACTCATATGCCCCATATTTAAATATTCGTGAATAAAATCGCTATACATCTGCTTGTAGTGTGGCAAGCGCTCAAGTTTTCTCTCTAGCGATAGAAACCGGTTCTTGGCCGTCGCGTAACTATCGCCTAACTTATCAGCTGATTCCTTAAGAGGAATCCTAACACAGAAACGTCCATTAGTTAAGCGTTTGGTCGTTTCATTAAAATATTTTTCACAAGCACGCTCGTCGGCCGTGAGATATTGTTCTGGTTTGGAGATTTCCTCTATCTCCCAGAACTTTCTTAATTGTTCATCTAAATGTAATGTTTGAGTAAAACAACAACGCGAAACCTTCGTATCGTCACCTTTAATCGGCCCTGACACTATCCAGCCTAATTTGGTATTTTGTAGGTAAGGCCCGGCGGGTAATCGTATTCTACCTTCAAGCAACAAATCCCAAAAGTAGTCCGCGCCTATCAATAAATCTATTTGCGACGGCGTGCTGTATGATGGGTCCGCAAGGTTTATGTTTTGCGGTACATTTAAGTCTGCATCAATACCTACAGCTGGCATGATAGTGGTGATACTAGGTAAAACTATGCACATAAGTTGCGTTTTGTAATCGTCGTATAAAGAACGAAGAGTAATTTTACAAGAGTGGGTAGATTGAGTAATTGTTTGCCCAATTCCTGCGATTCGCACTGTGGACTGTATTGGTAATGCGTTTAATTTATTAAATAATGAGCTCGTAATTATGCAATGTTGGCTACCGCTGTCTAACAGTGCCCTAGCTTTGTAATAGTTATTGTCACTGCCTACTATCTCGACTAAAGCTGTGGATAATAAAACAGTCTCTAAAGCGCATCTATTAACAAGGCTGGTGCTTTCGTTAGCTGTAATTTGCGGTATATTCACAGTGGGCGATTGTTGCAGCTGCACGGTAGCTGCTTGAGACAAATTTAATGCGTTGCCTTTATCGCATTCACTGTGAAGTAAACTGTTATGTTTTTTATTACATTTTCTACAGGGACCAAAATGACAATCGTTAGCTGTATGCCCCACGCGCAAGCAATTCTTACAAAGGTTTTTAGTTTTAATGAAACCGAGTTTATCCTGCTGTGATAATTCTAAAAACTTGTTACACGCATAAATACCATGGCCTGCACTGCACATACTACACACGCGGGTACGTTTATCGAATTTATTCGCGTTACCGTGGGTCGGTGCGGACACAAAGGAATGCACTTTTTGTGGCACTTTTTGTGGCACTTTGGAATGATCGTAGCCACTTTTGATATGAGGATTAGAATGGTTAGCTTTGACCATCTCTAACATGTCCGCTCGATCCCTAAGAAACTGAATTAAATCACTCAAGTTTAAACTTTCGTCTGGGGTTTTGTTAACGGTCATTTTGTATTGTTCCCACTCCTTCTCAGTATGTGAATCTAATTTGGAAACAATTATATAATTTATGAGAGTGTCCCATGAATCAGTGGGCTCACCTAATGATTTTAATGAGCGCAAATTCTTTAAAACTGTGTCGATTAATTTTCTTATTTGCGATGGAGATTCTTTTGCTATAGCGTTCAAGGAAAATAAAGCTTTGACATGATTGTGAATTAATAATTTCCTATTGTTAAATCTATTCTCGATTAAATCCCAAGCGATCTCATAATTTTCCGGCGTAACTTGGATTGATTTTATGACTTCTGAGGCATTATTCGTTAGAGCTGACCGCAAGTAATAGAATTTCTGAACATTATCTAGCTGTTTAGAGCTGTGAATCATAGAAAGATAGATATTTCTAAACTCGAGCCACGTATCAAACGATCCGTCAAAAGAGGGTAGAGAAATAGTTGGCAATTTTACTAACGGTTTTAACTCGTTACACTTGGAACCAGTATACGATTCAACAATATTTCTGTCTATTATCTGCTGCGCATCGACCATAGTGCTATAGAAGGACTCTTCGAATGATTCACGACTTTCTAACTGACCGATGAGATCAGTGTCCGACACCATCTCTTCTATGGCACCCTGGACGTTATTAAATTCACTTAATAAAGATTGGCTGTTGCTCTGTCGCATTTTAAGCTCAGACAACTGCTTATACGTTAATTTAACATTTAAATCAGCAAAAGAACTCACATACTTTGCAAAAACGGTTAATCTAGTCTTGATTGTACCTCGTTTTTTATTTAGCTCACGAATAAGACAATTTGTCGAATTCGTGGCCGATGGTTGAGGAGATTTAGGGCGTGGTGGAAGTAAATTGTCACTTTCCTGACCCATCTTGACTTTTTATGAGATGTAGGGTACTCACGTGAGCAGGCGATACTCGCACAGGCGATGATGTAATGCGCACCGGACTGCACTGTAGTATCTACAATTTAGAGACACGGTTTTAGCACGTTAATTGAAACCGGGGGAAAGGAACGATAATGTCAGACCCTTATTCTGCTGATTCTTGATGCTTCTGATGCGGTTCGAAGGTCCAATGTGGGGGCTTCAGGGTCTTCTTCAAAAGAATTATTTATTTAATTTTTACAAAATGATTTATTAAAAAACTTAATTAAAATGTTCACGTGAGTACAAATTTGAGCTGTTATTTGAATTTAGAAAAAGGCCGAAAGAGAAAAGCTCTGGCGGGTGTAGCTACTTTTATACAAAAAAACAGCGCCGCTCGCGGGCGGCAGCGAAACTAAAGTAGTGCCACAAACCACCGCGGGGTGGCTCTGGCTGATGCATCGACAGTTAGAGATGTCATTCCAGTTGTACGAAGTACTTGTTATTTTCATGTTAAGCGCTTGGTTGAACTGGGTTGAACATAGTTCTTATTTCTTAGTGCCGAGAAAGGGGGCGAATTCATATAGGCGAATCGGAGTTCGTATGACTTAAACATGACTCTCCTTCACCAGTCGGATAATTAGTTCTCGAGTTCTTAGTTTGAAGGTTTGGTATTCTTAAGTATTTCGGATTCGCAAGGACCCGTGATTATAGGTCCTTGCTTTTATACTTCTTTTGTATTTCGTATTTTTAACTTTTCATGTCTCGACAAACCATAGAATAAAGATACAAAAGAATGCTAGCAACCGTGCCACCGAAAAGGACAACAGATAAAGTACATACAATATTTACGGTTGCCAAGTAATGAAAAAATTACCCCACAGTCTGCATTAGTACCATAATTGTTATAGGGCGAATAATGAACTTTAACTCATACCTTGACTGATTTTAATAATGGATCCAGCAAATATCACCACTAAATCATGTTTGTCTGGCAGTATTTAACAGTCTTCCAACTTGGGGGCACCAACAAGCCACTATCACGGTTAAAATTGTTGATTGATCAGTTTTATTTCACTATGATTAAGTCTCACGGAAGTTCACGAAAATATTACCTTGTATTATGTGTAAGTATATTATTGATTTGAGTAGGTAAGTTAAACACTTGAAATAATTCAGTGAAACATATATTAGGTGAAAATGTATAAATAACATTAAGAAACTCTACAAAAGTTAATAAGTGAAGTACTGTTGTTTCCCTTTCTTCCAAAGTAATGTGTCAAAATGCTCACTTCATATTTTTAATGAAGGATTTGGCACATAATTCATTTTTCCCGTAGCTTCTATCCATTTTCTAAGGTTTGGGTCAGCGGGAAATCTGAAATTTTCATAAAAATGAAATAGGTATATTATTTGGTATATTACGAATTACCGTGGGGTAAATTTTTATTCTAGAAACTAGCAACACTAATCTTTGAGGTTATAAAGCAAAAATATCAGAAATATAGCCGAAATCTAACAAATTTAACAAAAATGTAACGCACATAGTTAACAACCATAAAAATATAACTACATTAGTCATTGAAGTAACAAAATATACTAGAATAAATTGTCTACTTACGAATGAAAAGACAACCCAGTAACCTTCCTTCTAATATCGCTTTTACAGCCAATAACACTACACCGCGCCATTACCACCGATGTAAAAGCTAAAAAGCTATCACCGGCCACTTTTTAGCGCAAGTAAATCACGAAATAATTTACAATTTCAACTTTTAAACGTGAAAATCAATTAACTGCTTCCGCTCCTTTCGACAAACGTCAAAGTTTGTTTGAGCATTGCGAAGCGCAACCTTGAAAAACCCGGCCATACGATGAGGGACAGAAAATAGATATCTTTGTCTCTTTTGGCCATGAATAATTGTGTATTAAGCCGTCCTTTTTGCGTGTGAATGGGTAAGAAGTATCCAGCAGTCTATCTCTTTCTCTGTCTACGCGACAAACAGTGTCAGGTTAGAACCCACAATTTTTCTTGTTTAAAGAAAAGAAAAGAAATTTTGTTGTTTATAGTTCGTTGTGGATTTTTTGCTTTATAATTATATCTGGCAACACTTGGCAGAATGTGCCCTGCCCGCCATATTTGCTTATTTCCGGTTTTGCTGTTGCAAGGGCTTACACGTGCTTACGAAGCGGAGTGCTATTTTGCCTAAATATTATTTGATACGTTATCATTATCAGGGGATTGTGTACTTTTAAAGTGATTCAAGAGTGACTTAGTGTATGTAGTGGTGTCAGAGGAGAAAACAGGTAAGCGTATTATTGCAAATATAAAATGATTCAGGTCAGGCCACGCATGCCGCCATATTGTATGATTTGGTCATGGATTTGGGCTTGATTTGATTTTGGCCGTATCGATCGTTTTTATATGCTGTTACTCAATAGTGAGCGTTAGTGTAATTCTTTGTGTTGGGTTATCATATCATAAGGCTAAAGTTAAATATACGACGAGTAAGAGAAGCTTCAAGAAGTGCCTGAAAACAACCGGGTAAAGTAGGTATGCGTCGTAGCGTAGCGAGCGCTGCCCGTACTGTAATTTTCAAATAATTCATCGATTATAAGCTTTGTGACGATGTGACGCTCATTTTTACGATGTCATTAGCTGTAATTATTGCCCATAAGTCTAATTATTTTAATAGGTTTTTCTGAATTGACAATAAAAGTATTTATACAATTGCTTGTGTATGACTGGGTCGATAGAATAGAAGACGCTCGTTACAGTTGTCACGCTTCCAGAATAGGTACATCTTTCGCACGCTATCTTTAACACTGGAGATAACCCTACAAGTAGGTAGATATCATTTATTTTATCTGACTACTATGGTACCTAATCTTTATTAATTTAACGTTCTTGCTGACGAACTGTTTTGATTATTCGCAGAAATGGTGGGTTCGCGCGTTTACGTCGGCGGTTTGCCGTTCGGCGTTAGAGATAGGGATTTGGAGAAGTTTTTCAAAGGCTTTGGTAGAATCAGGGACATCCTCATCAAAAATGGATATGGTTTTGTGGTAAGTGTTCAATTTAATTTACTTATCCAATTACAAAGTAGGTACTTATCTTAGTACTTTATCATTATCAAACTTTTATTGAACTGATTTATATTAAGATTAACCTGACATGGTCTAGTTGTTTAACAATTTTTTTTTTTTTAATGATGTGTTTAATTCCGTTTTCTTTTGAGATCTGAATAAAATAGAAATCCGAACATAGCTCAAAGTAATTTCTGGATTTATTATGGATTTTTATGCATAAAAAAATAAAAATAAATGTTTTTTTGACCCGAATAGGGTCAGCGAGAGAGGACAGGTCATGGTTCACTTTATAATTACATAACAAATATATTTACATAATAAAAGCAATTTACAATGACATTAAATCTAAGCTTAAACTAAATAAACTACAACTTAAAACTAAATTAAATCTAAATAAGGCCCCCGTGGCATAGTGCCCAAAAGGCTGGCAGCGTTGCCTCACTGAATAGCGATGCTGATTCTTTGAGAGAGAAAACTGCCTGCCCTTTGGCCACAAGTTGCATCAACTAAGTGCTTTTGTAACTCAGAAATAAGCTTGTAAGCGCTGGGACCCCATGGACCCAAAGTTTCAAACCCTTTATAATTATAATTGTATCTGTTTAGCCGTGATAGTCTAGTGGTTTGACCTATCGCCTCTGAAGCAGAGGGTCGAGGTTTCAAACCCTGGCTCGCACCTTTGAGTTTTTCGGAATTTATGTGCGAAATTACATTTGTAATTTATCATCAGCTTTTCGGTGAAGGAAAACATTGTGAGGAAACCTGCACACTCCTGCGAAGCAATTCAATGGTGTGTGTGAAGTTCCCAATCCGCACTGGGCCCGCGTGGGAATTATAGCCCAAGCCCTCTCATTCTGAGATGATGATGATCTGTTTTTTATTGAAAATTATGTTTCTACCTGCATAACTATCCCTGCAACTAAAAAATTTAGTTCTGACGTAAAGCAAACACAATATATGATTTGTAAACATTATTTAATTTCAAGTTTTTAGATTTTTAGCTATCAACTAATAATAAGTAACATAATCATCTCTAAAAATAAAACAAAGTCCCCCACTGCATCTGTCTGAATGAGATAAACTCAGAAACTATCAAATAGACTTTGATGTGGTTTTCGCCATCATATAAATACCAATTCTATTTGGGTGGTTTATGTATGGAGGAGGAGAAAACCGCTAAAAGTTCTGGGGTGGGTTGCTAGAAGGTATAAATGTGAAATTATTTAAATTTCCTCTTTTATTTTACAGGAATTTGAAGACTACAGAGATGCAGATGATGCAGTTTATGAACTTAATGGCAAAGAGTTACTTG
The DNA here is from genome assembly GCA_963691665.1 of Clepsis dumicolana. Taxonomy (NCBI): domain Eukaryota; kingdom Metazoa; phylum Arthropoda; class Insecta; order Lepidoptera; family Tortricidae; genus Clepsis; species Clepsis dumicolana. The sequence continues at coordinate 9,045,270 of OY829523.1, read as the reverse complement.
GTGAAAGGTAAGGATCAACTCCACGATAAATAAAGATTAGTTTCACAAATTTAAAGTAAACTATAGGTAAATAGCCTTACTATACCGTGCAAAACTAAAAACAAAACTATGTGCATAGTAGTAAGGTTATTTGTCATCATTTAGAAGTATTGATCTCCATAAAGTGTACCCCATTATTACTTTTTTTTTTTTAAATATACTTATAATTTCTAATTAATTGAAGGTAGAATTTCATAATTTACAGTTTTTATTTCCCATGTATTACTAATTTTTCTTTATCAGCCGGCTCCACAAATTTGCAAGATTTGTATGGAGAATTGATACTTGATGTTGCCTTTAGTATGGAAGACTGAAGACAGTATGATTTGAATGGTGCTCAAGATGGTTATTGGGTGGTTTTGTTTATAATGTTCTGGGTTTAGAAGCAGTTCTTTTTCGTGTTTATAGAAGAAAAAAATGAAAGAATAGATGTTTTGTTATGACAGTGATGCTACTTCAGTATGGTTTAAAAACTCCAATTGACTTCAATTATAGTACCTACCAAATAAACTTCACTATACATTGGATCTCAATAACTTTGCAGCTTTATTTGAATGAATAAACTTTGTAATGTGTACTTGGTTTCTATGCTACACAAGAAGCGGGCAAAAGTAGGTGCCTGCCTAAGATGTGCATTTCAGTTAGATCAGTAGCAGTGCCTTTTTATTATAGGCAAAAGTGGGGTGTTGTTAGCATATATGGAGTGGAGTGGCTGGCACTGTGTGTGGTGTGTGCAGTGGATGCTATGCGGAGACAGTGTGTGGGGCGTGGGCAGTGCTAACAGTGGACCGGATGCCCCCAGGGTGGTGGTGGAGCCGGCGCGAGGCATCGACCGCAGCGCTGACCGGTCCCGGCGCGACAGGCACAGCGAGCGCGACCGCGGCCGCGGCTCGCGGTACGAGTGAGTGTCACCGCTATGTTGTAGGGTGACGGTGGAGCGCGCGCGGGGCATGCCGCGGGGCTCGGACCGCTGGCGCAGCCGCGACCAGCCGCCGCCGCGCCGGCCCCCGCCGCCCCCGCCCCGACGGGACGCGTCTGTATTGCACGCACGAAAAAACCCAGAGTAGATAACGTTTGTTTGTCTTTGCACGTTACCCCGACTATTAGCGGTCTGTTAAGGCGGCTGATCGCTTTGTTGCTAAGTATGTCAGCGACGCACTGACCACAGAGCTAAGCTATCGAGTCCTGCCTGCTTGGTACAGTACAATCACCGACACATGATGTTACAATTTGCTACAATGGATAGTTGCCTATATGAATATGGTGATTGGACAATAGACATATTGTACAATACAAACACTATGTAATGTGGACAGTGTGCCTAAGCCCCATCTCTCCTAAAACCATTGTGTGATCAACACAGCTTAGATGCAACACCAATCACAATGCTTCCATTGACATGGACACATTGTAATTGATAGATTCATGTCGTGTTAGTTGCTTACGGTTCTAGGAAGACTAGGCTTAGCTGAACGCTTGGCGTGGAACGAGAGGCAGCTTTTACTAGCCTGTTTAAAAGCACTTTATTTTGCTAGTCTTTCTTCCCCTTAGATCAGTGGTTCTTAACATTCTAGTTACAAAAGATATTTTATAATATTTTTAACTGAATAACATGACAAGTTGACAACTGACTAAGACAGTTAACAAAACATTACAAAATTGATTGACAAGACAAGTTAAGATCCACTGCTGTAGATATACAGTACAAGACCCACATCTAACTTCCTGCTACTATACCCATATAGTTGGAATTACTATGTTTGTCAGATGGAACTTAAGATTTTAGTAATCTGCCTACTACTAATTGAATACAGACTAGCTACAGCTCTATAGTTGCAGAAAATAACTTGTTGTATTGCTGTAATGTGCAATTACAAATAAACTTATCGCTCACCTAGCGACAATGCATTAATGCACTAGCCATCTGTAGAGGCACAACTAACAAGATAACATGCCTCACACTTATCTTGATGATATAAATATTCATTGTGAAAAGTTATTGTCTTCTATGTTTTCCTCGCTTGGAGTATAACATATTACATAACCAATTTATGTAGCAGTTGGTTTCTTTTGCTATCTGTGCTATATTAATTCTCTGTCACAAGTTGTGTCTCTACATTGTAGTAATTGAGTAGTACATTAAATTATGGCTTTTGGAAATCTGTGCATTCTAAATGCATTGTTAACTTACAGAACTGGACATGACAAGCAAATTGATTAATTGTTCAATGGCATTTATCACAAATGCACTAATAAATTTTGTCTGTCATATTCATTAGCTTGTATCTTGTTTAGTTTACTAAGAAATTGCTTTACCTCTCTGGCCGACCTTTAACATCTTATTTAAGATAACAATTTGACTTAGTGAAATTGTTTTTGGATAGGTGTAAATTTACTAAGTATACAGATTATTACTGACACAGTAGATATTTCATTGTTTTGCTAGTACTGGTTGGTGTTCCATTATGCGATGATAATGACCCAACACAATCTATTTTTAAAAAGTAATTGGGTACTAATTATGACTAGTGTGCAAATATTACTTTGAACAACAGCTAACATAATGAACAATACAATAGCTTTAGTTGTATTTCCCAGTTCCTAATAATTTTATTTGGCTACTTTACAGCTATGTGTAAGTAAAACCCCCTAAATTGTAAATATTTAAGACAAACCATATGTACCATACCATTATGTACAAAAGATTTTGATATTTATTATGAAACCATAAAAAGTATGAAAACTCTACTTCACTTGATAAATAAGCTGCGAGTACCACTTGCTCAAAAATTAGTTGTCTGAAGTGTCATTGAATACTTTCCCATTTTAAAGTAAATTCAATTAGGTATAATTAAGTTGGTTCCTCCTGCTAAAGTAGCGATTATCCTGGGTATAAATTTGCTGTTAAAATTAAATTTCAATACGAACTTTTTAATTTAAATAAAAGTTTTTATTGTAGCATTCACACTTTCCCATCCAAACTACTTAAAAATTGGCATTTCGGGTTATGATGTGCTTTATGCCCATGATAAGTTTATTATATCCTTTAGTGGTGTCCTTTTTAATTAACTAATTGTTGTACATTATTATTTTCTTGTAAACAAAATTTGAAAATCTTACTTGATTTTTTCATTTTTGTTTACAGCACTGACTACAATTACAGATATGGGCCGCCAACCAGGACGGAGTACCGGCTTGTCGTCGAAAATCTGTCTAGCCGCATTAGCTGGCAGGTAAGAATCTCCCGCGAAGACGAGACTGGCCATCATCACCCCATCACCAATCACCCAGGGTCTGGACTCATGGCGCTTGACGGTCACGAGGGCAGGGCGTCTTACCTCACCACACGCTATACTCGGCTCACTCCGCGGACCCACCACGCTCGCAGCCACGGAACCAAACTCATGGTCGCTCAGGACGGATGACACCAAGGATATTTGAAGAAGCACCAGACAATCTGAAAGACTGGAGGCGGCTTAATCTGATCGATGTCTGCTACGGATCCTACAAAAGCAACCAGGGAGATATCAACATGCAAACGAATCCAACCAAAGATGACCATCGTCCAATGAGCAAAGAAGACCACGGAAACGGAACCTAGTCAATGTAATAATTGACCACAAACTTCATATTCGAAAAATCACTTTCCTCTTAACAAACACAAAGCCATAAGCCAATGAAATGTAAAGTACATAGTAGTCAACTTTTTTTTCTTGTAATTTGCATTTGCTTTAATTAATTAGTCAGAAAACTTAGCATTCTGCATTGCCATAAAAATAACTTCACTATCTGAATTGTAACTTAACACTTATTTACAAACTTACTCCAGAGTTTATAGATAACTTTTAAAAACAACAGTGGATGGCGTTTCGTGCCCTGAGCCCTCGATGTAGCGCAGTGTGTGATGTGGTCTGAGGCGAGATGTTAGGAGGTATCGGTCCGGACCCCGCCGCCCCGCCGCCCGCCGCCCGCAGCGCCGCCCCCCCTCAAGGTAAACTCGACCACGGGGGGCACACACAAAGGAGCCGCTCTCGTTATGTGCATTCTCCCATTTTAAATCGTTTTGTACTCATTATTATAATTTAAGTTCACTTACGACTGTTCACATTAAGGCTGCATCGACACAGATTCGAAATTACGTTAGTTTACTATGTGAACGATCATTTGAGTAGTCATGTCGTTTATTTCCAATAATCCTTGCTTGAGAACGTTCCGGCAGGTTTTCGTATTTGGAGTTTCTTCGGAGGTGTTGTTTATGGAGTGGAGAAACGAGACGCTGTCGGCGTCGAGGCTTGGACTGGGCCTGAATCTGGATGCGGCAAAACTGGACAGAACCAGAAATTACCTTACCACATGTGAGCACAGGACTGAATATATGAAACCTGGAGGAGAGATGCAATACCCTGATCGCGGAGAGACTGGAATTTATGAGAGCAAAGATGGCAGATGAATACCTTACCAAGCTAATGGAAGAGCAATCTACTCAGGAATGAGGGCATTGGACAATTAAACAAAATGGAGCCTGACTGACCCAAAGCCCGGACAGACAACTAGTCCGAAATGGAGTAAAGCCAGTTTGGAAGTACACAGATCGAAATCCATTCATAAACATTTGCCAACTGGTAGCCAAATACGAAAACATTGTCACGGACGCATTTTGATTTTTTTTGTTCATTATTATTATTTAGTACATTCATTTGTGGGTTACAAGTATGCTTTTCCCAAAGTCGCCAGCAAACTTCAATTTAGTTTTTATTCGCATTCAACTTGAACTCTTATCATGATGATATCATTTTTTATACCATCTTTCGGGGCTGAAGAATATTGATGCCAATTTAAATCTGAGGTAAACTTTAGGAAAAGTATTTTTCAAGCTCAACTGATGTCGATGTTAATATGTTACCTTGGTTTCCAGGACTTGAAGGATTACATGCGTCAAGCAGGAGAAGTCACCTACGCTGACGCCCACAAGCAGCACAGGAATGAGGGGTAAGTTTAATTAAATACACATGCCTTTCATGGACCAGCTTTATTAGGAGGACAAGTAGGCGTAAGTGTAGTTTCAGGATCACACATGTATGTATGTATATGTCAGTGGTCTGATCTCTCTGCACCACATTTTAGTTTCACCTAGTACCTAATCCTTCAAAAAATTTTAAGTGTCTGGTTATTTTCTGACACTTGAAAAGTATGCAGGAACTTATCTTAATCTTAATGATGATTCTATACATTTTACCATCTTTCGGGGCTGAAAACCTTGATGCCAAATTTACTCTGAGGACTTCCACTCATATTGCAACTTGCCAAATTATGGCCACACACTGACAACACCGTACACTTCCAGCGTGGTGGAGTTCGCTACGCACTCGGACATGCGCGCCGCGATCGAGAAGCTGGACGGCACCGAGTTGAACGGACGCCGGATCCGGCTCGTGGAGGACCGCCGCTCGTCGCGCCGCCGCACGCGCAGCTCGTCCAGCCGCTCGAGGAGCCGCTCGCGCACGCGCCGCAGCCGCTCGCGCTCCGGGTAAGTGAAACTGCAGCGAATTAGGAAAATAGGATAGAAATTAGGAAATCGAGAGAGAAGCGGTCTTACCTGATAGTTTCCGCTCGTGATAACAGACATACAGAGAAGAAAAGTGACACACTTGAAATAGCCTTCTTGATATGAAGTATTGACGGCCTCTTCTGGTAGTAAAAGACAGGTCCGTAATGGCCATTGAAGAATCCTAACTAATATTACAAATGCGAAAGTAACTGTCTCTCTGTTTGTCACCTCTTCACGATAAAACCGCTGCACCAATCTAGATGAAATTTGGCAAGAAGACAATTTGAACTAAATATAGGCTACTTTTTATTCCGGAAAATTGTATAGTGCCTGGATAGCGATAACCGAAATTTACGCAGACGAAGTCGCAGGCAACAGTTTTTTTTTTAATTTTTTTTTTTCAGTTAGTATAATATAAACTTGAAATGAAAATGCATGGTAAAGTGTGGCAAATGGCTCTGGCCATAAGCCTAATATTGGTTACACTGTTGGAGTTGAAATATTTTAATAATTTTCATGTCGGTCAAAAATCAAATATTTGCTGCATTATGACAATTGTTTACTATTTACTACAAGCTAGTTTAATGATGATACTATACATTTTACCATCTTTCGGGGCAGAACACCCTTGTTGATAACTTAATCACTGACGTCTAATTTCACTTCTTAATACCTTTTACAAAGTCGACCTGTTCTGAACAAAGTACTTTACAGTGCCGCCCGCAGTCGCACCCGCTCCAAGTCTCGCCCGAAGAGCAAGAGCCCCGCTGCCAAGTCCCGATCCAGGTCTCGTTCTAAGTGAGTTCTACATGCTAAGCTAAGTGATCTTTTAGTGGCGAAAATAAACTAATTACTAAAAAGTCACTCAGTACAGTAGGTTTAGTCGTCGCTGTATGTGAAACTAATTTAATACGCTTGATTTCTCTTCAATTTTGAAGCAAATCAAAATTGCAATGAGCGTATTTATTTATTCAATGAAATACTTCCCTTATGATTTTTTGCTTTACACCTAGTGCTTGCATGGATGTCTAAATCCTTCCTGTAAAACTATACGGTCTAAACGAAATACTGCATGATACTTGAGAATTAACCTAGTATTCATTTGGCTAGGTGTGTTGTTACTTGCGCTGAGCAAAATTTAAAAACGTAAGTACTTAGCGTACCTTTTTCGTAGGTATTTCTTGAGTCTTAGTTTCCTGTTGGTAGTATGTTGTTTATGTAATGCAATCTCTTTTAGTGCTCTACGTAATATGGGTTTTAGAGCATTGTTTCCTAACTGCATTATATGGGTTAATCATTTGTATTGCGTCAAGGTTTTGTATATTGATGGGGCTACTAATAAAGCTTCGAGGTCTTGAGGAACGAAAATTTCCTTACAAATTTTCTGAGTTTACCAGTATCTGGCGTTTGCTTCATTTTACGCCAAAGTAGGTATAGACCCTTGTGGCTTTTTAACATAGCTCTGTCAATTATCGAGTACAATTTTGACGTATAAACCTTTTTAACGCCAAAAATGTAGTTTGTACTAATTTACAACACGCGAGGAGATTAAACACATCATCATCTCAATGGCAAAGTTATGAACCTGCAATTTGGACAAAAATAAGATTTTGATGCTACGGGGTTCCAACCAAATATAATAATAATAATAATATACATTTATTTCAAATAACCAATGATTAATTTTGTTAGTTACATAATGTCCCTTATTTCTATGTTAGTAGAATGGGAATGCACATTCTGTAAAATTTTCGTATTTCTAGTATTATTGCAGATTCGCAGCTTTACAATTGATGTGACGACATGGTTAATAAAAACGGATTTTTAATCAATTGCTTCTTTCCATAAATTACTTAATTACTTCTGTCCATGGTTTCCATTTCCTCTTGTACTACAAAAACGTAGGTCACCTTTATTTGGCCCTTGGCGTTGAAAAGGTCCAACTTAACCGTAGCAGTTGGTCTGAACTAAATCACTTGCGCGCTGCGCCTAGGAACCGCAGCCGCTCGAAGTCTCGCTCGCGGTCGCCCGCGCGCCGCGCCGACCGCCGCTCGGGCTCGCGCCGCTCCGACAGGAAGTCCGAGGACCGCAATGGACACCGCTCCAAGACCAGATCGCCCGACAAGTCCAAGTGAGTCTGCGTGTGCTTTCAATCGTGATGACGGCAGTGCACGGCCCAGGTTATTGTTAGAAATCTAAACTCTATCAGCAGTTTGCATTGCAAAGACTTATGGCCTTATTCATAAACGTCACTTAAGCCTCCATTAGTTAAAATAGGTTTCATCTTCTTCTTACTCAATACTTCAATACTTCTCAATACTTCTTACTTAAATGTCAATGTGACAAAAAAGGACAAACGAACTTTAACGGCATTTTAGTTAAAATAGGTTTATGAATAACAGGATTAGAGCTGTACAACTTAATTGTGAGCAGGAGTAAGGTTTGAGGCGAGCAGGAGAGGGGAGAGAACGAAGGTGTCACCCTGCTATTCACTCTTGCAGCTCAAATTATTGACATTTATTTTTGAGTGTTTGGGGGAACTGTACTGTGTTGGATAGTATCAAAAATTTAAGTTTCGAACAGTAATCTGTGCCAAAATGCTTTGTTGTCAGCAATCATTGTCATATTTTGAAGACCAATTAAAATTGCAATATTGACAGCACAATTTGATAACTATTTTAACTCGTTCCGTGTTTTCCCGCTTCTTGAAGAAAAACGGAGGCGAAGGCGGCCAGGTGAGCTCTTGATATTTGTTGCTCGGCATTGTAGCTACCGCTTTGTCTATTTATATACAAGTATTATTTGGAAGCTTCTATTAAGTTAATGGTTGACTTTTGAAACGGTATTTAATTTTTATTTTAGTGTGCTGTAAGTAGTAGTTCCCTGTTTATATTTAGTTACCGTTTATTAAGCTTATTTTGTGTTTTGTGGCAATTTTTCAAAGTGGAAGTGAGAGTTTAGAATGATTATGGCTCAAATTTTTATTATCAAGGCGACTACAATTTCGTCGTCGAATCGTCGTTTAAATTTTCCTTGTAACATCTCACTTGTTTTTATTAATGGGGTTGTGGTTTAGTATTGCCTGTCGGAACGTGGTCTAATTGCAAAGCCACATCGAGAATGTTTATCTATTAATCTTTACATTGTCTGTCAGTTACAACAAACGGGATGAACGTTATCGACGTTTAAAAGCAGCCACGCGCTTTTAACCATCGATATGTCCCACGTAATCACAGTCTCTTACAGCCCTTCTCTTCCACAGGGAAAGATCTCGCTCCCGCAGTAAGGAAGCATCCCCGAAGCGCGAAGAGGAGCGCCGCGTCAGCAAGTCTCGCTCGCGTTCTCGCTCGCACTCCCGCTCGCCGTCGCGCGGTCGCTCGCGTTCGCGCGATCGCTCTGTCTCTCGCTCGCCGTCGCCGCGACAGAACGGAGACGCGCCCGACGATCGCTCGCCTCGCTCTGGCGATTAGGATAGTACTAATTGATTTTAAGAACATCTTTAATACTGTACTGGATTATAGAGCAGCGTTTACACCTACAACCGTTGTTGAAGCACTGTCTGCCGGCTGACGGTTTCCGAAATTTTACAGGCCCAAGTGCAATCTGCGAAATTGTGACCAGCTGCGATACGGTCACAAACGCACCACATGCGAAATAGTAACGTGAAATTTTGTAAACTGTTTCTTGCAGTTTTCGAGCGGTCCACCGTGGTTCTTGAGTTAATTCAGTATAGTATCAAAGACTTGAGTAGATTTAAGTCACTTTTTAGGCGTAATTTAATTCATTGTTCTTCTTTGGGTTCACCGTAGGATTTCACAAACGCAAGTGATGTTGCATGCGTTCAAAAAAAATTTTAAAGTACAAGAGTATCTGCTTCGATATTGTAAACTTACTTTTCGACAATGTTTTCTTGCTTTTGGAAATAAAATATGGTTTCAAAATTTTGTCACTATGTGAGGCAAAGTACAAAAGCTTCATATCTAAGGTTGTTGTATTTATGATATGCAATTGATATGCAACCGTAGTGTGATTTCAAAACAATTAGTAGCACATAGTCTTTGCTATTTGGGCTAGTGAACAATTTAAGTATAGTTTCGTTTTGATTGGATGGGAAAAGTGACTGCAAGATGAATTTACTACTTGACTATTACGAAATTGTTTCTGATCAATCTCGGGGTTAAATTTTCGTGCATTTTGAAACTTACTATGTATTATTTTACGAAGGTGTATGTAAAATTATATTCTATTTTGTATCAAGTTTTGACTCGGCCACGTGACGTGTTTCAAAATACTTGTTACCTGATTGACAGGTTAGTCGGAGACATAAATTCGATAGGCATAAAAAGTATTTTGTAAATACTGAATTTATTATTAGTAACCAAATAATTTTAAATAAATACAGATATAAACTACTGGTTTTATTTACGCCATATGCGATTCGCGAATATTTTCCTGCTAGAAATCGAATAAAAAGCATTTATTATGCGTTACAAGTAACACCAAGATCCCTTTTTAACCCCCGACGAAAAAGAGGGGTGTTATAAGTTTGACCTGTGTGCACAGGCACAATCTGTGGCATCATAGCTACCAAACGGATGGATCGATTTCGATGCGGTTTTTTTTTAATCGAAAGCTGGTTTAATCGCGATGGTTCTTAGCTAAGTTTCATTAAAATCGGTTCGACAACTTTGTATTTTAATGTTGCGAAGGACTACTCTGACCCAGTATAGGCAGATCTGCTTTACGCCCCGGAAAATTTTGGAATAATTGACATTTAGTACTGAAGAGTGATAACCGCTCAAGGCATAAAAGATAACACTTTAAAGGAGAATTGTCCATTCATATTAGTAACTTCATCGACAAGTTTTTTATTTAGTGCTGTAAGAAAGTGGCACGATTTTGTCATGTTACGTACTAAAAAGTTCACCTTTACGCCAATAGATGGCGTTACCTCTTCACAGATTTCGCTCTAGGTCTGAGATGGTGGGGGTGACTGCTGGCCTGGCAGTATCATCCGACTAGGGAAGTGACATTCAATCCAATTTTGTCGATTTAAAAATGTGAACACGTAAAATAATAATAATTTATTCGCCTAGAATAGGTAGATTTCAAAGTATGATACAAAATATTTAGAAAGATTATTCTGCTACAACAACAACATTTGTTAAAATATACCATTCCAAAGTCGTTCATCATAAAACAAAAAGTGTGATGTGTCCGACTGGGATCGCGATATCCACATCGACAATATTCGCCATTCGTACTTTCTGATAGTGAATCGAGTAATGAATACAGTGACGTATCAGATTGTTCGAATTCTGATGTAGGTTAAGGATTAAATGATTAAAATAAAATGCCTTGTTTTATGGCTCCCTTTAAAAATTATCGACAATTTATTACGAGGGCTGTTTGATAAGTACCCGTTTATGGAAAAAAAAAACTTTTTTTTTTTTTGTATATATGCATTTATTTTTCTACGTAGTCACCTTTTAACTCTATACATTTGTTCCACCTATACTCAAGCTTCAATAAACCATCATTGTCATTGTATGTTGAATTTCATTCTATGATTGTTTCATAAAAACAAAAACAAAAATAATCAATAAATCGATTATTTTCATTCAATAAACCATCCAAAAAGCATGATTTTGGAAAGTCATTAAAATAGGCCTCTGTGGCGGCAATGACTTCGTCATTTGATCCAAATCGCTTGCCACCGAGCCATTTTTTTAGGTTGGGAAACAAAAAGAAATCGCATGGGGCCAAATCTGGAGAATACGGGGGGTGAGACAATAGTTCGTAGCGTAACTGTGCTAATTTAGCCGTCACAACTCTGGACGAATAAGCCGGGGCGTTGTAATGAAACAGTACTTTTTTCTTTTTTAAATGGGGTCGTTTGTCCTTCAACACGGCGTTAAATTCATCCAATAAATTGGCATAGTACTGCTCTGTTATTGTTTTTCCCTTTTCTAAATAGTCAATATGTATAATACCCTGCGAATCCCAAAAAACGGTCGCCATGACCTTTCCAGCCGATGGGACGGGTTTGAGCAGGTTCACCCGGTAAAATTCACTGCTTCGACTGCTCTTTCATTTCTGGGGTGTAGTGGTGGACCCACGTTTCGTCCACGGTCACGAAACGACGCAGAAACTCCTTCGGGTTACGTTTGAACACGGCCAAACACTGCTCCGAAGTAGTCGGTCTGTTCCGTTTTTGCTCCTCCGTGAGTAAACGCGGCACCCACCTCGCCGATACTTTCTTCATACCCAATTTTTCTTCTAATATGTGTTGTACACTCTCGATTGAAACGTTTACAGCATCAACGATTTCTCGAAGTTTAATTCGGCGGTCGGCTAAAACGATATTTTAAATTTTCTTAACCATAACGTCTGTAGTCACCTCAACTGGCCGGCCTGGGCGATCCTCATCAAAGACGGTTGTTCTCCCCCGCTTAAACTCGTTATACCAATATCTGACGGTTGTCATAGAAGGAGCACATTCATGGTAAACCGCTTGCATTCTTACTTTTATTTCATCACATGTTTTTCCTTCCAAAAATAAGAATCTAATTACAGACCGATACTGTTCTTTCTCCATTTTAACAATTTTAAGTTCACGCCTTCACTGAATCGTTGTCAAATGAGAAAAAAAACAAAAGAAAGCCATTTTTTTTTATTTTCCCGCCTCTGAAAAATGGCTTAAAAAGGTGGTATACTTATTTGCGGCCAGTGATATTAATATATTTAGAAACCGGGTACTTATCAAACAGCCCTCGTACATCACTAAACGAGTCTATATGAGGTTAAGTTTTATTTTGTACGATGAAGATAAACGAGCAAGTGTCACTTGATGGTAAATGATCACCACTGCCTAAGTGCCCATAGACACCCGCAACCCCGGGGTGTTTGTAGATGCGTTGCCAACCTTAGAGGGCTAATATGAAATGCCTCTTGTGCCTGTGATTTCCTCGGCTATCTTACTGTCCACACCGGAACACAACAGTGCAAGCACTGCTGCTTAGCTGCAGCAAGCTAGTTTGACGCATAATACGTTCGTTCACGTCACTTCAATTACTGTATTAAATTTATTTTTAATAAATAACAAATACAGACTACTTAGGTAGGTTCAATTTAGTGAGTACCTACATCTAAGTAACTGGTGATATTCTGATATTTACACATTTATAAATTGCAATCGAAATATAACGCCACGTTAGTATAGGTACGAGCAACTCTCCTAAGTGAAAGGAAAGTTTCAATAAAATATAAAGTGAAAAATGGTTTTCCATTGCACGTTTACGTCCAGTTTTTAAACCTTAGATATTTTTTTTAAACTTAGATAAATTCAAATTTGCACGTTTTTAAAGTAAAACGAAGACACTAAGTATATCACTAACTGTTTTATATGATCGCTGTTAATTGCATTAGACATAATGAAAACGGGATATTGACCGCGATTACGCGCGATTTGATGAGCTCCCGATATTTCGACGCAGATTACATCCAGTTTTGCCCGTGATCATGATGCATGTAACTGCGTTGAAATCGGGAGCTCATCAAAGGTAATCGCGGTCAATATCCCGTTTTCATTATGTCTAATACTATATCACTATTTAAAATTGTGTTCAATTCTATGAGGAAAACATAACACCTAATACTACCGCTTATTAAGTAAGTACATGTATTCTTTCTCCACTTTTCTTTGATTATTATGTCCTGACTCTACAAACTCAAAATTTTAGTCAAAAGTATGGTTTTGCCATTTCGTAACTACTAACTGTCGAACTATTCTTTATGGTATATAGGTACCTGTAGAACTTTTTCCCCGGAATAGGAAAGTTGCCAATTTCTTAATTTTCTCGTTGTTTATATGCAAATCCTAGCTTGTCAGGAAGTGCCCCAGAGGTTTTGATCAGTCCGTGAGCGAGTGCGTCACATACCAATCAATCCGGAACCATAAAAGCTCAATAGATCAGTTCATACTTGGTGTTTAATAGCCGAGGAAATAGTGCAATAAAATTTCATTTTGTGTCACGGCGTCTCATTTGCACTGAAGATGGAGCTGCTGTCATCTCCTTGCGTACTGTATTCATTTGTTTTATACCCAGGTTCCTTCAGTATAATCCCAAGGTGATGGGGAAGTGTGAGGTTTGTTTTATACACAGCCAGTTGCCGTGTCAAGTCCATAAAAGGACAATGAAATAAAATACCGTTTTAATCTTTTGTAAACAATTGTTTATTAACATTTTATTTCTCATTGTATCACTGCACATATACACATTCATCGCAAACACTCGCTGGCAAATTTATCACCGTAGTAGCAATATAATGACTTTTATTCGGATAGGATCTATCTATGGAATTATTTGTTAACAGCTCCCTTCTGAGGACTGCTTTCATTTTTCTTTCGAAATTGTGTCATGTGAATATACTCAAAGGTAATAGGAAAGAAGACGAATGCACCGCGCCCGCCGGACGAACAGATCGTATCGCCAGTTCACATGCAAAATAAACAGCCTAAGAAAATAGCGAAATTAAAACAAGATTTCAAAAAGATAAAGCTACTTAAATAAGAAATGGAATGATTTAACATTTTTATCTTTCAGTATACTCACACACGTATTTTATAAATATATTCCTGATTCTGATAAAAAAACTGCATCCGAAATACAAATCAAGAAGCCAATTTATCTTCAGTCAATTGTAAACGAGTTCAAAAATAATAATTAGAAATTATTAAATAAAATTTAAGCAAATCCACAAATAATCATAAATTGTAATAAATTAATTAAAAATACTGTCATTCTATTGGTCTGAACATTCTTAAAATATTATCAAAAAGAAAAATGAAAGTGGCGTGTCACCGTGATCAATTTTAAGTACAAAATTATGATTCTATTTTAGTACAATCGTTCGGGTAATATGTTCTATTTTCACATAATTTAAGCTTACATTTTGTCATCTTACAAAATTAAATACAAGAACATTATTATTGATCATCAGTCTATTCATAGTTTGATATAAATTTTACAATTTTGTCGATTTAACCTTTTAAATCTACATTCGAGTCGACAAGGCAACATAAGAGGCCACACCTCTTACCAAATAATATCTACATCTGCTCGAGAAATGGTACTTAATTAACACAATTAGATTTCATAAAATATGTGGTCGGTCGGGCGGCGGGCGCGCGCGGGCGCAAGCCCGGCGCCCGAGCAATAAATACGCGTCCCATGTTGCCTAGCCGCCGCATATTGTCACAGTACTCTTACAAAAGTAATGGAGAATATACTTAAATCACTAAAACTTAATAGTTTTTATACACAATGACTTAGGTTTCGACATTTTGTTTCTTATAAGTACTCGAGTTAAACCTATGGACTAACTACGTGCGTGATGTTTGTCTGTTCGGGCGGGCGCTCCCGAGGCGGCGGGGACGGCCCCACCGCGCGCCCAGCTCAGCAAAATTAACGGGGAAAACATCTGTGTCGATTTTAAAGAAAACCTGAACAAGATCTCTCCATCGGAAACAACTATCAATCATCATAATTATAGGAACAAATGACAATTAGTCAATCACAAATAATATATGTATAAAACTGATTAGCGCGTGATTCGCGCTTTTATAAATTAGTCTAAAATCTTACGCACGTTTTGGCTTGTATACTGGTGCGAGTCGAGAGAGGGACAGATGTGGTGAGCTCGTAGAAGCGATACGGAGTGTTGCAACTTGCCGGTCGGCACCGCGAGCACGAGTCGGTTCGAGACACTAGACTGTGATGGGTTAGGAATCAGTATCGTTTCCGGAGCGGCGCGGCCGCGCAGCGGACCGCTACTGCGCGCCGCGCACCGGTTACCTACAGAGATCGCAGACGTGGACCTTCGTCCACCGGCCCTCGGCGCGCCGGTCCCGCCCCCTGGCGCCTCGCAGCGTCTCGGCCGCCCCTGTCGCAGCAGGGACGGGTCGCAAGAGTCGGGCGACGCGCGCCGATCAGAGGCGGAAATATGCGATCCGTTCCGCCGTTACTATTAACATTTACAGAGGCTAACGGATCGCACGAATAAATACATCGGACTTAATCTAGCCGTTTATACAGATGTCACTTTACACTTTACGCTATATTTACACGCGGCGCACAGCCTGGTTCGCACTAGCGTCCGAATAAATAGGATAATGTCAGCACTACACTTGCGTGGCGAACGTCGGCGGCAGGCAGTGGTCGTCCAGCACGTACACCCCCCCGCCCTCCAGCGCGCGCTTCACGAGCGACGTGTCGCTGCAACAAGACAACAGACAGGTTAGATCACGTGACACTGGAATACATTATGATGGAAAGTCGAGGCAATTTTTAAACCCTATTCATTAAAAATGTGCAACTCGAGTTTGACGGGGTCTGTTCCTCCTATACCGATTTTGCAGTGTTGACATTGGCACATGAACTTTAATGACTCTAAATAAGTTTCTTGGGGGTAGCTAGCAGGATAGCTTTGAACATGGTGGATGCAAATGGAAGTGGATGTTAAATTTGTGCTCTGTTTTTGGGGGAAGGTTTTTTTTTATCGAGAGAGAGAGAGGAAAATGAGCAAGCGGGTCACCTGATGGTGAGCAATTAGAAAAAAAAATTAAAAATTAGATATTGTTAGAGAATAAATAGCAGTTAGTTACCTGTTGGCGCAGTAGGCGGAGTCCTGCGAGAGCCGCGACAGGCGCGGGTCGAGCGCGGCCAGCAGGCGCGCCGCGGACTCGGTGTTGAGCGTCTTGCGCTTGCACTCCTCGGCGGCGTTGTGCGCGTTCTGGCACTCGGGCGCCGGCGCGTCGCACTTGCCCCACGTGTTGCGGATGACGCGGCCGCCGCCGCCCGCGTTGGCCGCGTTCTGCGCGCGCGCCTCCGCGTCGGCCGCCAGCGCCGCGCGCTTGCGCCGCCGCCGCACGCACGCCACCGCCACGCCCGCCGCCAGCGCGGCCGCCGGCGCCGCCGCCGACAGCGCCGCGATGAGCGCCACGTGCCGCCCCGACAGCGCGTCCGGCGCCGGCGCCGCGCCGCCCACGATGCGCATGTTGACGCCGGCCGGGCGCGCCGCCAGCTCGGCCAGCGACGCGCCGCACGTGCGCCCGCCCCAGCCCGGCGCGCAGGCGCACGAGAACCCGTCCACGCGGTCGCGGCACGAGCCGCCGTTGCGGCACGGCGCGGACGCGCACTCGTCCACGTCCACGCTGCAGTCCTTGCCCGCGAAGCCCGGCCGGCAGCGGCACTCGTAGTCGTTGTCCAGCACGAAGCACTCGCCGCCGTTGGCGCAGGGCTTGGCCAGGCATAGGTCCACGCGCGTCTCGCAGCGCGCGCCCAGGAAGCCCGGCGCGCACTGGCAGCGCTGGCCGGCCACGAGGTCCACGCAGGTGCCGCCGTGCTCGCAGCTGACGCCAGCGCAGTCGTCCACATCGATCTCGCAGCGGTTGCCGCGGAAGCCGGCGCGGCAGGCGCAGCGGAAGCCGTCGCCGGCGCGCGCGCACGTGGCTCCGTTGCGGCACGGCGCGGCGGCACACGGGTCGGCCTCTAGCGCGCAGTCGGCGCCTGCGTAACCGGCCGGGCACAGGCAGGCGTGGCCGCCGGCGCGCGGCTCGCACGTGCCGCCGTGCCGGCAGGGCCGGTCGGCGCACGTGAGCCGGCGCGTCTCGCAGCGCGCGCCGCCGTAGCCGGCCGGGCAGGCGCAGGCCAGCTCGCCCGCGTCGTCCGGCACACACGCGCCGCCGTGCAGGCAGGGCCGCACGGCGCACGAGTGCAGCGACTTCTCGCAGTCGGGCCCGGTGTAGTCAGGCGGACACACGCAGGTGTAGGAGCCCTGGCCCGTGTTGTGGCACGTGCCGCCGTGGCGGCAGGGCCGGTGGTTGGTGCAGTAGTTCAGGTCCTGATTGCAGAACAGGCCGCCCCAGCCCTCCTCGCAGATGCAGTCCCAGGGCCGCGCACAGGTGCCGTGCACGCAGCCCGGGTGCCGCTCGCACTGGTCGCACAGCGCGCCCACCCAGCCCGAGTGACAGCTGCAACCGAACAAAGACCTTCATTAACGAGAACTCGACGTGATAATGAGCGACTAAAAAGTTTGCTTTTCATCTGGCGCGGAACAATGAGGAGGATGAATGATTTAGAGGGTCGGAGGCTGTAGCGCTTAGCACAAAGGTGCGAAGTGGATACTCACATGCACTCGTCGGGCTTGAGGCAGTGGCCGTGGTCCGCGTCGCAGCCCGGCAGGCAGCGCGCTGCAACAAAACGACACTCGTTAGCGCCTCGCAAAGACAAAGCGGGCCAAGCACAAAGGGATGCCAACTACTGGGTTTGTTTAAAGACATCCGTGTAATAACGGATGCAATGCGGCGGGAAGCGGCCGAATACTGTTTTTAGCAAAATATCAGTTTGATTGCGGCTCGTCGCGTGGCGCAGGAATCCGTAAGGACGCGATCGGCGCAACAAAGAGAGAGGTTCGTTAGCGTCCCGGCCGGGGGCGAGGTCGCGCGCAGACGATTTATCTTCTCGCGCGACTCACCATCCATAAACTTTACGACCTTTTAAATTAATACTTTTTACTACTCCGTAACGTATACCGCGATATAAGTTTTCCTAGTTATAAAATTGAATCTTCCGATTGAACCATGTACTTCATAAAGGTTTATAAAGATGAATATTTAGCTCCGACGTGATGTATTACTGGCGTAATATGTGCGCATCGTTAACTGAGTGATTTACGTGGCTTGCAGCGAACGAACCTTACCCTGTTCTAGCGCTACCGCGGGCGGGAGCGAGGCGGCGCGCGCGCCCCGGCGACGTGCATTACTGTGCAAAAACGCGCAATCGCGACCACCACGATAGCCGGCGCGTCAGTGTATGCGGCGGCGGAAAAAACACTGTTTTGAAATAAGAAGTGCGGCGCGGAGTCGTACCGGTCGGGTGCGCATGGGCAAGTTATCGGAGCGAATACAAAGGGGGCAGATAGCGCGGGGAGACTTACTAACCGTCGCTCGACCGTTACTATTCCCCTCACTAGAAAAATACTAGACGCCACTTTGCTCGTAACTACACCGAATGCAAATGCGGGGCTTATTCACTTTCTAAATTGGACGAGGAAGCGCTTTCAGTGAAGCCGGCATCAACTCTGAGGATTTGAGAGCTCAGACGAGTCGGGAGCTAAATAAAGGAGATTAGCCTTCCCGGCGCTTCCCTGGCCCGCAAATAGGTTTAGTCCGCGCCGAGCCGCGGCCGCTCTCCTCGGGTCGGCGCTCACTCCATACCATTGTTATTATCCGCCGTAAAGGAAATTAAATTGAAAACAATTCGCTTTCAGACCATTTCACACTTTCGCGAACAGAATCAAAGTGGCCGTTACGAAACACTTCTCATGACCTTTAGTTTGAATTGAAATTCATAATAAAAGTTTACGAGTCGGATGTGGTGGTGGCGGTGCAGCAACAAAGGCAGATCAAAGCGGCTCGAGAGCGACCCCGCGCCCAGCAGCCCACTCCAGAGCACTCCCACTCTTATCTTGACCCCTTGAGGTAAAACGGGAGTCGTAAAAATTACACTTCAAAACTAATATTAGGGCACAAGTGGGCGGCGGCGGGCGCGGCGTCGTGCAGGGCTATTAATTATTATCAATGGGCATGAGCAGTATCGATTCGTAATGAAAGGCTTTCGTGTAGCGCAGTGCGGCCGGCCAAGGCCTCAGGCCCGGCCTTCGCGGGGCAGGTAGACGCGACAAAAAGCGACCTTCCCGGCTCCTCTCCCACGTGTTAGCCAATATTTGCCGGCTCCACATCTGCTTCTATCTGCACGGAAATTAGGAACGCGTGGGATTTGCGATCCAACAGAAGGTAATATTCGTGAGAACCTTCTCTCGTTAACAATTAGGCGAAATTAAGCGGCCGTAAAGGGTTCTCTCGCGAGTGCCCTGCCATTAAGCGGGGCGCTGCGGGATAATGCGCTCGGGACATGCAAATAAGTTTTCGGGATCGTTAAGCTTTCCCAGAAGGCAGATACCGTTCGGCAGATGTGAGCAAGTTTCGTGACACGGTCAAGAACAGAGCTTATTTCGTTCGTTCAGTTCTCGTTTAAAAGTGTTTTTGACCCGGTTCGGCGTACGCGCCTGTGTGTGTGCGCGCATACAGCGTTGTTTTCATTTCATTATGGCCGCTTCTCTCGCTTTTACATTTTCGTAATCGCCGATACAAACCGAACTGATAGGGTTGGCGAGACTTTCATTGCTGTATATTTGAGCGTACGATCGTTTTATGTTCGCGAACGGCCGTCGCTTTCACACGTTGAACTTTACAAGACGGGGATTGCGATTAATAAAGTATTTCGGTTAGTTTGGGTGGTTTTGCCGGAAAAATGTGTCGCGGCGGTCGGGAAGGTCTTCGGGCCGGGCAGCCCTGGTGGTGGCGTGCGAGCGAGCGAGAGCGGCGGTCTCGCTCGCGTTTTTTGCGGCGCCGGAGTGTGGGAACGCGGCGGCAGGTGGGGCTGCTGAGATTGCGACGCGACATCCGCCCGCCACAATGCATCGCGACGCAACGCTTTGTTTCACGAGACACCGTGTTTAACATACGACAGGAGCGCGTTTGAAACGTTTAGATTCGCGATCAATAATTCAGCTTATTATTGATAAAGTTTGACATTGATGGATGGCGTTTTGTTTTGTTTAGGTACGAGCGTTGATTGACAAACAGACCACACTAGACGGTCGCACGCTCGCCGTGTGAATGACGAGCCCGTTCCGTCGCCTCAGCGTTCAGGGAAATTAAATAGTCAAGCTCATTCCGTGAGCCGAGAGCTCGAAACCACAGCGCGTTACAGACTTCGGAACTAATTTAAAAATTCCAAACTAGACTCCAAAAATTTTAATTGCCCCAAACAATTACTAATAAAAATTTATGAACCGAATACGTGTACGAAAACATTAAATAACTCGGGCATGTAAAAAAATATAAAAGTTGTTAATTTATTACAAGTCATTTGCTTGGAGGTCGAGCATTGGCCACAGGAAGTGGATGTAACCTTATAAATTATATTCATAGGCTAATATTATTAGCTCTGGAATAATTAAAGGCAACGATTTACGGCGGAGATGCCACCAGATAATTAGAGTCATTACCATTCGCACATGGCATCTATCATAAACAGGAAAAAACAGCCGTACAGAATATAAGGTACCTACACCCACGTTAGTTTAGCAGTAAAGTTTTTATGAAAACTTAACCATATTCTTTAAGTGTGTGAAACCGGCTTAACGACACTAAAGCTGCTCGAACGACGTCATATTTTTTAAGCACTGTAGTTGTCAATAAAGCGGACAAGTCGGCTGCGGCAATTAATGCATTATCTGTATTGCCATAAAGGCTATCAACGCCAATTAGTCAGAGGATGTTCTAAAACCGTCACGTAACCGCTCTAATGAGGAAGAGCGAATTGGACGTAACATATTTGAAATTTAAACAAATTTGGAACATTGCGTTCTAGAATTTGTATTTGGAAGCGGGACCGTTCGATCCGGGCCCTTAACGTCTGCTTCGTGCTAATTTCTATTCAAATTGACAGTTTTGTATACAAATTGTCGGCTGTAGATAGTTATTGTACGCCATTTGTCCCCTGCGAAGCCTACGTAACGTCCTTAGACCGCTTCAAGTACTTTGCCCTAATTGCACTCTTTATAAACCTTTATAGTAAAAGTCATAATAGACTATTCTTTTTTGGGTAGCAAGCTACCAATGGTCGTAACCAAACGAAACGCGATCGTTTATCGAACGATCAAATTCAGAGTATCACTCGTTTTGTTGTTTCGAATTCGAGAGTTAAAAGTGTTTAAAACAACGGAAGGTCGTAAAGCTTTTATGTACTGAACTCGACTAATATAATAACTTGTTAAAGTTTAAAAACGAAATACGTTATATTATATGATAAGCACTGAAACGGACGAAAATGTGGACTGTATATTGAATGAATGAAAGATGAAAACTAGTTGAAAAGTGGTTTAATAAGCAAATAAAAAGACAAAAGGAATAACACAAACCAACCACTAGCACTACTGACAAGACATGACAAAAAAATATTAAAACAAAAGTACAAAAAAAGAATAAAAAAACATTGTATTATGAAAACTAGCAAGGAGTTTGCGACAAGCACCATATTCATAATCGAAACGGGCAATCAATCATCACCCTTTAAAAACAGACGCCATACTCAGAGCTATCAATGAAAATCCCATTTAAAATTCAAACATCACTTATTCCTTAATTGACGTCTCCGAGTGCGACCTTAAACAAAGACACTTACGTTTAGAACAGTAGTCCCCCGTCCACCCTGCCCGGCACACGATCTCCCCTGCAGGCGAGCAGCTGTAATGCCCAAAGGCATCATCTCTCGGCCTGCAGAGCACCTCGCAGCCCGACCCGTAGTAGAAGGGCGCGCAGTTCACCCGGTAGGACAGGCGGAGGTGCGCCCCGGAGCCCCAATGCTGATCTTCCTCGACCCAGGGGCCTCCGACGTCAGCTATGCTCTGCTTAGTCATGCGGGCTATTAGAGTGTCTGGAAGAAAGAAAGGTTGGGTAAGTCATGTTTTCTTAACAGCTAGTACATTATAGGGTGGATTAATCTGAGGCTCGAAAGGGGGAAGGGGGTTCGGAAAAAGTCACGTAATATCACAAGGCACCCCCTCTCCCCTGTGATATTTCGTGATATCTCGTACACGTGTTAAGTAGATTTCAGCAAAACATTGTATTTATTTTCTATTTTGTACCGTAATTTATCTGAATAAATTATGTTACGTTATCTCACTAGATGTCACGTGTTTTTCCTGAATTAATTTTTTTAAGATACTTTGTACCAAAAAATACGCGTAATTTTGGGTAGGACGGGGGTGGTACTACGTATCACAATGGGGGATGATCCAAAAGTTGCTAAACAATATAACTTGATTATTTATAACCGACGGCCACTAGATTAATAAATAGATCACATTGCTAGTTAGGGGGCTATATACCCTTCCTTATGCAACTGGTACGGAGAGCCACGTTTCATGGATGACAAGTAGAGTATTTAAATTGGCATCAAATGTAAAATTACAATACAACACACACACACAAACACCGTAATAAAGATAATTGATATAGCTTGCTTTGTCTACAAATGTATTTTGAGACAAGTAATATCTTTACTAGCGGATTTGTTGTAATTATAAAAAAGAAGCACTGGTTACTATGAAGAGTTTTAACATAGGTAATGCCTAGTATACCTCGAGTTGGTAGTTTCATGTGTAATGCTGTAGGTATGTATTTATTTAATAAAATCGATAGGCTAAGGCTTACGGTATGAATGTGCCTATTTAAAAATCGATTTTAATTAACCCCAGCTAATAAATTATACTGAGGCAATTGCATGGGTTATTTAAAAACATCTGTGGGTCTTGAAATTTATATAAAATACTAAGCATGAATTATTCGCAGACCATAATATTTTTCATTTACTAAATAGAATATTTTAAAACAGCTGTTGCTTAGAAGCTAGTAAACGCCGCATGTTAATGTCAACTCAATAAACAAATAATACAAAACATACGTGGGCATAGTAATAGCCGTGACTTTTATGAACCCATTTACAAGAATAGAAATAAATGAACTAGTTTAATTATTACAACAATCATGCAAACGCATAAAAACATTTATTCTACACACATATCACCAGTCTATTATGCGTCCAGAAACCGTAGGGAATGATCATCATTACGGCAATAATTTTTCGTCTTCAAAAACCAGTACAATTTAAAATCAATTTTATTTTAAATTGTATTAGTTTTCGAAGCCTATTTAGGCCTCAATTTAAAAAAAAATGTCGATACGAAACGTCAGCTCGATATGTTTGTCTATGTTAAAAAAAAAACAGCCCAATCCGTGACAGATTTATTATGCCTTCGGCTTCTGACTGAACTCATCTTAGAGTAAATACTTATACCTAGTATGTGTTTAGATAAAGTAATGTATGCAACTCTACATAATTAGGCCTTAAAACACTTCTGTGATCCTATTATGAAACTCGGCTTCACTCGTGTTTAAGGACCCTCATTATGCAACAGTTGCATAAACTACTATTTCCGTACAAGAGCCGCGATCATGAAAACCCCGTAACTTAACATCGCAAAGGCATTTTATCTGGGAAAGAATTGCCCGGCCTGACAAAAGGGAATTCACAGATAATAATGACGGCATTAATTGAATTAACCGAGTTCCTGCTGGTTTATCAGCGTGGGAAAGGGTAGCAAGTAAATTGACCTGTCGCCTTGACGCCCGCATTCTCCGAGACCGCATCGGCGTGATTCTGGCCCGGTCCGACGGCGCGTGATTGATTGAAACTTTTAACTACATTCTTCATAACAAACCAGTCGAGCCACCGCGCAATGGTCAGCAAAAACTGAAACGGATAGGCCCGCATTACGCAATTGCAAAAACGCACCGCGAAAACTACTCGCACTGTTTTAAAAAACTGCCAGCCCATTCATCAGCGCTGCTGCCTCGACCAGTTCCTACCTTTATTTATTTCTCTGTGTCCACTTTTTACTCTTGTTGCCTCGCTCGATGGTACATTCCTAAGCCGGTAAACCCGACAGCAGATAAAATTAAACCAGACGCGAAACAAAATTAAAAGGTACATAAAAACGATCGATCCGACTAATTTCGTGGCGTATGGTATTCGAGCCGGATTGTTTTTTGTTTCGGTGTGTCAGCGGTAAAGGGTTGAGATGGAGCGAACTCTCTCCGATCGCCGCGGTACGGCCCGCCCGTCCTTTGTTTACAAATAACGAATAACGCACCAATGATCCGAAATATTGCGTCGATAATCGCAACTCGATGCCGGAATAGCGCATAGTGCACACGATTTACCGGTCCGGCACAGACTTACACCGATCGTATCTGTCCAATAAATCTAAAAGATAAAACGCGTAGCATACGCGGCTGCACCAGCATGCCTAGCTAACGAAAATATAATCAGTCGACAATAAATATAAATTTATTCCGAACCGATCGATCCGAGCGGACGGTGAAAAATGACAGTTATTTTTTGGATATTATAAAACAAGGGTCGTGTTAGTAGCTCGTTTAGTATTTGTTGACAAAGGAAATCATAGAAGCAGTAAACATGATGAGCTAGGTATGTGTAATATGATAGATGTTTCCGAGAAGCATTATTAAAGCGAAGTGCAGGGTTCGGAGGGAATTAGAAAAATGATGTGTGGGAACTGCGCGAGAGCCGCTTGCAATTTAGCTCGAATGTGAGCAGAGAATTATGGCAACCGCGCAGTGGGCGCCTGCGTCAGGGCTGCAACCACTGCATTTAATATCGAGGCTTTCGTGAGAGTTGTTTTTGCGCGAACTAGCTAAGCAATGGAGATTCTTTACGAAATAAAAGTTGAGAGTTTAGTAACTGATTCCTGAAAGTTACTCTTAATCAGTGATATTTATGTTTTAAAGCAGGAGTTTAGAAGTTTAGTGCAAACCCTGAACATCCGAATGGCTAAGCAATTTGTTGGAAAATTGCGAATGCGTTAAGACGTTTCTGTTCTGCATAGAGCCGATTACTCGACGTCAAAACGTTACCAACGGTCCGTTCCGTACGAAACAACCGCACAAATTACATCCATTATCCCAATTCGGAGCCGTAACGATATTAAATGAAGGTGTACGGCTATCGCGTCTATTAATGTAATTCCGATTCACAAATAAATAACATATTTAAGGACGCGACTGTGGTACGTGGCCCGCCGCTCGCCAGATACCATGTAATTACGCCGCAGAGCTCAATACAAATAAACGAGAGCGAAGCCGACCGGCAAACGGCGATAAACAAAAACAAAAGAAAGCGAAATAACCGATAATTCGAGCGGGCGCTATCGGTGGCGGGATGCTGCGCGATTTGGGAAGCGGGATCACGCGAAGCTTCCGCCGGCGATCGATCACTGGCCGGATGCGGCCGGCCTCTTCATTATGCTGCCCGTGGATTGACAACATCTATCGATCGCCTAAACTGGATCGCTAGACGAGGCTCTAATTAGTGAGCACTAGCGATGGCGACCGAACGAAATCGAAATCGTGGTGTCGCGGCCACTCGAATCCGACCGACACCTGCCGGCACCTGCCGATGCCGAGCCGCCCCACTCCTAGCCCGGCTCGTTGTGGGAAAAGGCATCTCATGAATGGGTTATGTACACACACGACGCACTCCTTTTGTTTATAAAACTGTCCACTCGGCGAGCATTCGGCGTCGAGAGGCACGCTCGCGTCGCGCCTTGCGCTAGATAAATAACTCCCCCACTCGACACGACGCTCGCTTAAACTATTAAGCAGTCAAACTGAAGTTAAATGATATTTCTCATTGTTGTTTAAGAGATTTCGCGCACCGCGACACAGGGGACGTCGGTTCGCGTTTTAAATTCCCCATTGTTTTGTGAGAAAATGGACATTTTCGTTCCGCACGGGGAATCCGATGAATGCGGAGGATTGCGCAATGTAGACGTTACAATTCCAGCCGGCAGAGGAGAGCTTAACCTTTGAGAAAGCCAATTAAACGCGAGTAATCATAAAGATGAGAGAGAGCTCTGGGAAGCGGCCGGAGCAGCCGGGCTAGCGCGCAGTGAATTGACTAATAATGCACGCCGGATAACGAGATAAGCGAGTCCCGTCACAACATAACTGTATCGATAATCGCATCTCGGTCGTGTAATGTCAGCGGCGGTAGCCGGCCGACCGCCTCGGGCGGCGACGCACTGGCCCAGACGAGTAATTGCCACTACGAATCTCTTATCGATACTTTTCACACGCGCTTTTTTCCGGCCCCACCTATGCGAAGGTGTAAATCGAAGCAGTACAATAATCGTAAACGCCCAGTAATATAATATAAATCGTAACAAAACCCAGACGAGACAGTGGAGTGTGCCCACCTATTATCCGGGAGCATGTGCTCGGCGTCTGTCGTCGGCGCTTCCTGAGGGCCTGGTGAATCATAAATCGAACCTTCCGGCGCGTCTTCCGTGATTTTTTACCCGCCTCAAGCCCTACGACGAAAGATGAAGTGTAAACTAAAAAAATATTTCCCTGGGAGGTGTATTCTCGCGGACGCGGCGTAAACAGCGCGCCGCGGCCCGTTAGCGGCCAGGTGCGCTCGCCCCGGGCACACAAAAGATTTCGGTGAAGGAACGAGCGACAACATCAGATTTGCCAGAGAAATGAGGAGCCATTGTACTTGTTTGTTTAGCGCAAAAATCCCTTTATGCGTCGCCGTGAGCCAGCACAATCGTCTCCGCACAATTGGGTGTTTATCTATGATATATTGGATTCTTTTAAGTCGTCGTCGCTATTCTTAGGCACGAAGATTACGTTTCTGCTTGCATAAAAATTACGGGACAGTTCAGGGGCGATGAGCGATAGTTGGCGCAACGGTCGAGGCGACTGCGGCTGCAGCTGCTCGCCTGCATTAGACAACAAACCGAATGTGATTTAATTAAGCATTAGCCGGTGAGTCGATAGTAAGTGAGCACAAACGGCGTGCGTGTAACCTGTTATTACGGTTGATTAGATTTCTGTTGGTAACATTTCTCGGTAGTGGCCAGCGCCGCCCATCGCTCCCGAGCCGCATTAAAATATGCCCGACCTCCGTTATCCACTTCTGAGGCTAATGATTTTCGGTAAACCGGCTCGTAGATACACCTCCTCATATCTCCAAATCTTCTCTAAGTAAATCACCTGAGTTTTTTGTTATTCGGTCAGGAGTAGTAATTATGTCGGTCAGAGTGCAGCGGGATGAAAATCTAATTAAGAAGTGGGCGGCCCGGCAGTTTTCGCGTCTGCCATTAAATATGATGTTTTTGAAAATGGAATCGGGCGCGTTCATAAAAAAGCGATGCAGACGCGAATTTAAGCGTTTATTTATGATCGTGTTCGGAATGTCTCTGGGGCTTTGCAACATAAACCGTGACGTTACCGGCCGCATTATATTGCCAGTTGTCATATTTTGGAGAGCCGATGTTGTGTGCGTCGGTAATATGGTAGCTAAGCGAATTACCTCGATGATGTATTCACGTCGGCGGTGCGCTTCATTCGGGGTCGTTTTTTCGGTCACGCCATGTCGCATGCACGGTAAACCGCTGTCGAATCTTTATTGGGCATTTAGACCCCGAGTAATATCCATGCCGAACTTATCGATCCGATCGCTCTTCGAATGTAAATCAAATGATAATAATCGAAACTATTTATTTGTGCACATGGCATCTGTAATTTGTGGCGTGCTTAAGAGGCGTGCGCTCATAAAATGGTCACGAAAGCAGAACGGCGGGTCTGGGCGGCATGGCCGCCGTTCGGTTTGTGTTCCTGTGCTAAGTAGCAAGGCGTACGGCTCAACGGCGACTGGAATATATTAGAACATTTCTACTAAATTTTCGTCCTACAGAAGGCTGAGTTTATTAGAATAGTGCGCATTGCGAAGCGGCTCACGCGCCGCGCCGCGTGCCCCGCACGCCAATCGCCCGCGCCATGGGAACATTTTTGTCTTCCACGATATGATAATATGAGCATTCAAATATACATGCTGTCCGTTAAATGCACGATAAACACCCAGAATTACAGTGAAACCTCAATGTGAGCGGCTCGTGACAGACGTGATTGGAATTTTACAAACTGCCATCGATTTTCATGATCATGGCCCGCTTATCATGAACTCATTACACTCACCGTCAGATCTCGACGTCTCGTTGGTGTCGTGCCACGCTTCGACTATGAGCGAGAAAGTGCCCTGAAAAACAGAAAATTAACGATTAAACACAGCTTCACACACATAAAAACAAATGAGATTTTCATGTCAATGCAATTAATCAAGATAATGCATCTTTAAAAACGAGACCTTTAAAAATGGGCGCGCCGGGCGGGCAGTACAAATATTTCCTTTAGTTTACGAGGCGGTCGCGGTCGCTGCGCTCGCCAGTGTAAATTACCGACCTCATAGACAGGTGAACGCGGGAGCAGATGGCAGCGAAATGGTTTTTAATAAACGCTAAAAATAATACAAACGCAATGAGCTCGTGGCGACTCGGTTACAATTTAATGTGCCCAATATGGGACTCCGTAATGCTGTCGTGCCGTAAAAAATTGTTACGCGTATCAGATAGGGAGCTATTGACATTTTGTCGATGTTTACACAAGGAGGCGAAACGGCAGTCGATAATCGATTATAGACGATAACGCGACGAGTCAACACCTCCGAGGCGCCTGCGACGCGACTTATCAATGGCTTTTATGGGCGACGACGCTCCAGTTCCGCTCTCGCAAAAATTTGATCCGCTCCAAACCAGCAGCCGAGCACTAGCGGCGGCGGAAGAAAGTGTAACATGCAAATCGCGGACCGTACTCGCTGTTTTTTAAGTACAGCGCTTTCAGTGCTTCGGAATGCTAGCATCTCGGGTTATGAAAATTTCTCCCACCCGAGGAACCGGTTGTTTGAAGCATAAGCACAGATCGAGGTTGCATCGCAACGACCCGCGCAGGCGCACGACCAAACAAGAGCTCCGCTGTTCCCGCCCGACCTTTAACAGTTCACTAATCGAACTTTAATTACGAGACGAATCGAATCCGTACTCGTTAAGAAACAATTTACATGATCAGAAACCAAGCGTTGTGGACTTTGGGGGTTTCAGTCGTTAAAGGATTATCAGATGCGGTCAATTAAGTTTTGGCGGGAGACGTTTGTAAAGGAATTAATGGCGTATGAAATCTTAGAGGGGAGCTGCATAATTAGTCGGCGCACGTCACGGGCAGCTGGCGCGGCCGGACACGGGGTCACCTAACTTGACTCACTTGATCACCGGCTTAAGGAGTGATTCAGTTTCTCTGACAGATGTCGCCACCAATTAGCCTGATGAATGAAAACACTATTTGCATGGCCACCACGCGCCCGAACAATGACATATTTGCATAGGTCGGTTCCTATGCTTCTCTAATGAACAATGATTATTGTCACTAGAAATCAATACGAGAAATCATGGTTTCTCAAAGCACCTCACACGGGCGCGGCGCGAGCGCGAGCTCTTTTACTTCTCGAAACGCGTTTACTTATTCATAAGTTTTTTTAATCGCTTATCGACCGGCTCTCAATTAAGAAATGGTGTCTGTGTTGGGTTTTGACGAAATTATAACGAGCGTTTCGTTAAATACTTGGACAATACGAGCGGACGTCTTATCGCCGCCGCTGCATACTAAGCAGGCTGCTGGGTCGAGCGACTTTGAGCCTTAGCCCTGACTCCTCTTTTATCGCCTCAAACGTCACCTTAACGTCCTTAATACCTGTATGGATAAGGAGCGAAACACGAACCGTTGTCAAAATACATTATGATTTGTACTGCGCGTAACCGATCGAATATGGTAAGCCGTAGTAGAAGTCGTATTGATTTGTTAATCGAGTATGGAGAGCGCATTTCGGTCAGCTGTGGCGGCGTAAGTATATGCCGGTTCCCACGACAGTGACTCTCGACGCGGCCATAAAAAGTGGCCGACGTAAGCGTACGTGTGCAGGTAGCCTTTATAAACGCGTCGAGCTGGCAATACCGTACAAAGAGTTGCATAGACTTGTTGCCTAGTCGGCCCGCAATTAAGGAAACGTGCCCGTGTACGCAGCTTTACTTATGATATTATTGACAATCGATATTGCAGTTCGCCCGTTCCAATTTTTAAATAAAGAAACACGAGTCGCCGACGCGTCGATTACCGTGCCAAATTAGAGTTTTATACGTTTTTCAAAACATTGAATGTTAATTTTACGAGTTAAACAATAAACAGCGCCGAGTTCCGTCCGTATCACGACGCATTAATCCTATGGCTGAATGCGTTGCGTTAAATTGTATAACCGTCTTAAACGAAGCAATAGACTGATATGATGCGGTCTGAATGCTGGGGAATTATTTGATAATCGTTTTATGAGGGTGCCCAAAGAGGCTACTTCCATATCGGAGCCCGTTCCGAGGTTATTTTGTTATTAATTAAAATGCCCGATGCAAGGATACGTGGGAACGGACCCGTATTTTGTGGGTCTCGTTTGTACTTGTGCTTCGTGAGGCTCGTTTGTGCGTCATGTGTTTGGGATCTTTACGACTTAGGACTGTTAGGACAAAAGGAGCGGTCAGGTGTCCGGAGTTTAGCGCAGCTTCGTGACACGTGTTCCGTTTACCATTGTTGTTTGTTAAACGAAACGAATGCGGGTAAAAACTGCAACAGATGTGGCTTGCATTGTTTCAGCGCCGGTTACTCAACGCGCGCCGCTAGGCATCACTCTAGGCTGACATGAAAGTTTCGGTTGTTCAGGCAAGATTCAAACGGAACAAGGCCGTGGCCCGATCCGATTATTCGTTCCACTCTTTAACCGTACAATATCGAAAGTATTCATAAAACATCAGGAAAAGCGTATTAGGCCCCGCTTTCGAGTCTCGTTTCGACACGAGAAAATATTTGGTACGCAAACACCGGCAAGTGGAAGAGTCGTGATTTCATATTTCACACTTTGTTACTCCGTGCGCCGTTGAGACAGGTTTTTTGATGCACCCAGACAGTACCGTACTGGCACCTCACTGGTCTTATAATGCTTATAATGACTCACATAAGGTCTGCAATCCCGCTTATTACTGAGACACTTGCAAATTAGATTTAGCCTTTTTGTAGCGACGCCGCTCCATACGTCAAATTAAAAGATATGCAAATTTCCAACGTCTGGCCGATAATACTCTGCTGGACGCGTAACGTGTTTCATTATTAAAGCGTTTCGAGAGCGTTTAATTCGGATTATTAATGCTTTTAATTAAATTTATCTTCCTTCTATTTCGGCATGGCCGATCGGACCGTGCGTTGACCCGGGCGCACGACTCGCAGTACGACCTTTTTGTTGCAATAAAATAGCATGAGGTATTAGTCGCGATGAATGTCGTGTGAATGGGAGACTTCCTGTTCATATATTCTCCCACAAAAAATATCCAGGTCGTCGGTGTATTGGCGACAGTACACGTGCATTCGGACGGAATGCTAAGCAGTTTCGTGTTAAACGCGAGTACCAGTGCCGTCGAAGCCTCTCTCTGCCTACCCGCCGCGCCGCGGACTCGACCGAGCGCTGGCTCCGTGTTTACACTCGAGTGCATTCCGACATAGCTGGGTTATCCTTGTCGCTAGCGACAGCGACCAGCACTGCGAGCCCCGAGCACGTCGCGCCGCATACATACACAAAAGTGAGACGTTCTCAAAGCGGCGACCTCGCGGCCTATGTGAACCTACGGCGTTCCAAATTCAAATTGTTAAACGAGAGAAATCCTTTGTTTGCATTCGAAAATGGAATGCTTAATGCAAACGGATTTAAAGCACTTAAAATTTGAAAAAGAAACGTCAAAATAAATCACTTGGATATAAGTTGAACGTTTGGAAGTGGTCCAATTGTAAAGATTTAATGTGTCCGTTTAATACGCGCGTTAGATTTCAATTTAGTAATAACGTAGGTATCATATTTTATGTCTCTTGCGGTTCGAAGTACGCATTCTACACGCGATAAATTAAAAAGCTTTCAAAAATCACTTTCAGCGCGTGTAATATTATAATGATAAACTGCAATATGAGTGGATGTGATTTCGCGAGGAGCGCGCGAAACCGTTGGAAACCGAAAGTATACTTACTTTAAGTAATAAATTTAGCCTTTTAAACAGCATTTTCACACGCCAATCATAAAAATTAACCAATAAAGTGAGGCGATAATAAAGCCCGTGTTACCGCAATCGGTTAGCAAGAAAACAAACATCGAGAGAAAAATTTACTGTGTGTTTAGACGGTTATTAAGAGCGGATTAATGGCCGCATAAACGACCGCGGCATTAATATAAACCTGTGATTTCGAGACTATGAGACATAAAAACGGGCGTAACCACTTTTTTCACCGACGACCGGTCAGAGTACGAAGACACGAAATAAGTCAGACATTAACAATTTATTGCCCTCAATTACAATCTTCGCGAAAAAAGCGACTTCTCCGCAGGAATTTGGCCCCCGAACGCTGGCCAAAGTGAAAAACGAAACGGCTACCTTTAATTTCCCGAGGCATCCGCCGATGGGACGTCCGCAAGAATCCCAAAATTCCCAAACATGAAAATGTCAGCAATAAACAACGGAATGATTTGAATGAAGCATTTAGGAATTAAAAAACTAAAATTCGGAGTCAACAAATTTTGGGAGTCTGATAGCTTCGTAGATCGGGCGATAAGACCCTGAGAAGGGTACGAGAAACCGCATTAAAAATAAACAACTCATTATCAGTTCATCCGGATTTGAAGATGATGCGTGGACAGCCTCTTTATACAAGTTTCGACATGATCTCTGACGATATTTTATAGCCAGAGGCCCGCGGCGATATAACTCGTGACATACGTAAATTAAGATGAACACACGATTGTAAAGATTGTGCTTCCATATTGACCTCAACAGAGTTAACCTCGAGTGTTTACTTTAGTTTAAGAGTAATTCAATTAGTCCCAATTGTTCGGGCATGAGAATCTACGGAACTCAACCGCGCAAGCCAAATCCCAACTGGTTTCGTTAATCTACTTTGCATACCATGAGAACAGTAAACTAGACAAGCTTACCTACACCGTGCGATGAGTAATACATAGAAAAGTGACGCGTTTGTACTCCAGTCACGGTCGTAGCGAATGGAAATAAACTTAAGAGTGCTTTACAATCACAAGAAGAGCGATAACCGGCTAATCTAGCGGATCAACAATGGAGACGCAAGTTCCAAGAATGCTCCCGGAGTGGAATCTTCAATAGAACATCGAGATGCAATCGCACCCAATGATACGGTCGCATGTAAAATGGTCGCTCTAGCTCTAATCTATACAGTTTAAGAGTTCTCAGAGTGTGATTGGCCTTTGACACGTCTGCGAGCGTTGTAAATAGTAAGTGCAACGCTTCTCAGACTTAATAATGAGAGGGGTTCATTCCGCAGATACGGCGGAGTATGCGAGCCGATGCGACTTAAGATTCCTAGAAGCTAAGCGCGTGTGATGAATAAAGCCAGGAATGCGAGGCATTTCATCAGTGCAGATTTGAGGGCTCGTCGCGCCCTCGCGGGACGTGAGAACGCACCCGAACGACCGCCGCCGTCAACTAATAAAAATGGAACGCGGCCTAAAACGGAGACTGATTCAATTTCGGAACGCGACCATGCCTCCGTTCTTAATTTCAAATTTGATTGACATTGCATAGTTCGGTTTAATCCCGCCTTTTGTGGGTGCAACAAAAAACTCGCGCGAACTTTCCGGCTACTATTATTTAAGTATAAATCGGGCTCTTTGAACAATTTTACTAGCGGCCGTAAATGTTTGGAGAGACGCAATTAAAACGTCAGAATCTGACCGTAAACGAGCGTCCATTTGAAAAAGGAGTGTTTTCTTTAACGTTCGGCTTGAGACGGCCGTAATAACAAGACCGGTACACTTTATTGTCTATTCACTCTGTTGATGAGCTTATTTTCTTTATCTCCCTGTCTATGACTAATCATAATCTTCCAAGTTGGAAGTGTCGACGTGGGATTGTTATTTTAGCACCCGGAAGGCCGGGCATAATTGAGCCGTGGCGCTATTGTGCGGTAGTTTATTTAGGCGGATTCAGTAGAAAACCCGCTGTTAATTGATAAGGTTGCTGAATACCTGTGCAGTGGCTCCGAACAATGCAACCGGTGCGCGCGGCAATTATACACGCTCCGATTGTTTAAATTTGAAACTTATGAAATTGTGATTCCAGTTGATTTGCAATGGCGTATGCTGGCTGCTCGTCAATCTACTTTTACGGGGAATTCGGTTTCGCGGTGCTTTTTGTGGGGGTTTTAATTGCCGCCGTTGAGATAAAGACGGTGTCGACGAGAGCAAGCCGCGTGAGGCATTCCATAGCTTCGGTAGATTTTATTAAAAGAAGCGGATGTAGGGGTAAGTATTTTAAGAGGTTCCCGGCGCGAGCGGATTGAGATAAAGGAAATTATTGAGAGCGCTCTCCACTGTAAAAAAACTTAGTAGACGGAAGTGCGGCGAGCTATAGTTTAATACAAAGCGTCCGTCGAACGCACTAGCGCGGTGTGAAGTAAAGAGTTAATGATCCGTGCGAAGGCAACGTTTTCCGTTTTTCGTGTATGTAGCTTATGTAACGACTCGCCCGCTGAATAACAATGCAGCCCGTGTAACCGATTACAATTCGATCGTAATTATGGACGATTCCATCCAAGTTTCGTGTTGAATTCGTAGGTGTGGGACGTTTTTATGCGACGTGAAATGTATTGTTAATTACTTTCTAATGGAGAAGCCGTTAGGGGCGCAAGAAGTGGCTGCGTTCACACGCCGACAATGTGCAGCGCTCTGAAGCGTGCGTTACCGTACTATTGTTTAGGATTCGAATTGCGAACTGACGTCATTGGAACGTTAACTTCTTCGAAATTCAAACGCTCCAACGCTCGCTTTTCATTTAATTTTCTCAAAAGTCATTCGGTTTCCTTACCGGCATACAGTGGATTATCTACTTTCATTGAAATGCAAAATTACGTACGTGCATATTTGGAGCGTGAAACTATTGACGAAACATGCAAAGTGAGTAACAATCTCTTGTATTAGTTACGCCGCTGGTTGCTTGTTCTGTTCTGCGATAAACGTTTCCTCAATAGACAGCGCATTAATCATATGATCATACGTCTTTAGTCTTCAAACTTTAAGGAATTATGTTGACAATACAACCGTCATTTGTTAATATTTCAATTTCTCTTTTGGTCAGTACAGTATTAAAGTAAAAGCACATAGACGTTTTTCCCAAAGAGAATCATGTTTGGTAGATTAGGTTTGTAAGATCACAATTGACCAATTGTAGCTGTTACCCCCCGCGTGGCTGGGAACGTCGCGGTCGGCCGCTCCGAATAGACACATAAAAAATGTATAAAAGTATAAAAACACAAATATGGGTATAACTAGCTCTGATTTAATTAACCTTAATTAAGTCAAGGCACGCTACTTTAAGTCTCACATTTGTTAATACGCGAGAGAAAATGCCTAATGTTTTCCGTTATAGGGCTGCGGCAGAAAAAAATTCGAATGCGCTCCGAAAATTTGAATTTATGTTTCCTTCTCAGTCGACTTAAGCACTCAAAGTGTGTTGCCAGCTTGTAAACGAGTAAACGGAATTGAGACATGCGATGTTTTTTCTGTATCGATTACAAATCGCCGAAACGAATCGCGTACAATTAATTACCGAAGTAACAACAATTCAAATTAACTTTTGACCAGTTTTTATCGATGAGACTTAACAACAATGCGAGTCGATTTATCAAGATAAACCCAGCGCCATAGATGAGTAATGTTTAAAGCAATACGGATCTATAGTGAATCCATAAAAAAGTATAGTTCACGGCCAGTCCGCGGACTGCGAGTGCGCGCGCGCGGCATGCGCGGAAGTACACTTTGACATTTGCCTCTCCGGGGTAACGCAGGTGCTTCCCTTTAAATACCTACATAACTGCGTCAATATTAAAATGGCGGCGAGTAACGGTCCCTGGATGAATGAATGGGTCGTGGTCCGGGAGCGATTCTGCTCGCAATTAGCCCGGGGCGCGGGGCCGCGCTAACCTTCCCTCAGTCCACACGTAACAATTAAAGTTGCTCTTACACGCTACGTGCGGCGACTCGCTCATGCCCGCTCGTGACATCCGGACCGGCTAACGGGCCGCACAAAGCCGCATTACAATATAAAACTTGTGATTTACAAACACAAATTGTTTAAGAGTAAAATAAATGAAACTCCGCCGCCGAGCCGAGTGGCTGAATACAAATGAGATTTCTTTTTGGAGTGAGCCATCTCTTTCTTTAAACGGATGATAAATCGTTTCTATGCGTCGTTAACGCGCACGCCGTACTTGTAATTTCACTGTTCGATGTTGTCAGTAATATTAATATGCTCATGACCTATTATCGGCGGGTCACATCGCGAGCCGGGCTCGGGTTTTCACGGGGGATCAGATAAAAGTTTGGAGGCTGTTGTGACGAAATCGACTCTCCCGTTCCAGGGTTGTAATCTTGTAACACAAGCGCGACCGTTAGCCGGCAGCCGCGCGGAGCGGATCGCGTTTCAAAATATTGTGATGCTGGCCATCGACACGTCTTACCGATGATAAAATTAAATGTCAATATCGAAAATCGAACGCCACCGATCCTTTTTGAAGCGAGCGCCGTTCACCTGCTAGGCGAGTCACGAAGGCAGCGCGGAGCGTGTACCCCGCATATACCAACATTACGCGTACATATTTATTCGTGCGAGCGATATGCCTCGTAAAACAGGCTCTTCTCGGCCCGACGATGACCTCATTGTGAGAAAAAAACACAGCTAATAATGCTCCTTAGGGCGGATGGTATATTTTAATGCGACGCACCCATATACAGCACGATCGGCAAAGGTCGTGACGAGTATCGAGTATTTCCTCAGACATTAGGTACAAGGAATCCGGCCGAGCGGAACATATGGGGCGCCCTGGCATATGGGAGATGTTTCCACGTCGAGCTCCTATCGAGTGAGATAAAGGGCATATGGCGTGAATTCGACAGCGGCGATCGAGAGCTTTACCTGTCACTGTCACTTCCGAAACTCGATAGACAGGATCATTTCGCGCGGCTTTCGCTCAATTGATCACATGTCGCAGCGACTATGCCATGTGTCTGGCAATAGAACTCTATGAGAATTTAAACAGGAAGTTTCAATTTAGCACCAATTCATTCGGAACGATACTGTCAGCGGAGATACCGGACGTGTAACAACGATTAGAAAAAGTCTTAAATTTCGGTGTGCGTTACATTCTACCTGCAGTTTCTTTGGTTACCAAATGCCACGGTTTTTCTCCAGATGGTCCGCTTGTGCAAGCGGCCGGGCGAGCTTAGGAGCGACTGTTTGCTCAAACATTACGAGTCGGTACGACATTTGAGGCGGGCCGCTAAACAAAATACAAACAGCACTCGAAACGAAACCTCGAGTGGACACACGGGCCGCGGCCACAGACAATTCACGCGGCGAAACAACCGTAACTTAGGCCCAATTAAGATGTCCGTTATCCTTGGACGCGAGATCTAAGCGAGATCTGTAAATAAATAACAGGTAATTACAATATCGAATCACGATCCCGGCCTCTGCACTAAGCAGGTAATCGGTCTGGAGATGAGAACGCAGCCACAATGAAGGTTAACCAAGAACTGCCTCTAATAACACACGGTCGGTACGGACGCGACTTCATAATTAATTAAAAATGAACCATTGAGCGCTGTAATCGTCCCACGCGGTCGCTCGTTAAACCATCAAGTATTCTTATCGTCATCGCTTCTGTCAAATTTGAATACAGAATCCCGTAATTTCTTTTTTACTATTATTTACGGCGGCCGGGACGCACTGGCCTTCGTGTGGATTATTGGAATTTGAATGTTGGTAACATCAGCGGCATTGATTTATTGATGTAGGGCTGCTACTTAATGCTTCTTTTACGATGTATTGATTTGACTATTTCCTAAAATTAATGAAGTGTCGGTTTGTTTATGAAACAAGAGTCTTAAAGGAAATAAAATCGTACTCACCGGCCACGTGAAGTCGAACGGGAAAACGATGGGATTACTGAATCCTTCCACATTAAGGTTGGGTACATCCAATGAGTTTCCTCCTAACACTGGGGTCGTGATATCACCAAAGGTACACGGCGATGTCGTATCGATATTTGCTTGATAAATCTTGAGGCACACACGGAATTTAGTCCTGCACGGCGCCAAGCACGGCGCTTCACTACTACTAGACGAACCATCACAGCACTGGCCACTACTTAACCTACCCAACGAGTTCGTAAAACTTTTTATCCTAAGTTCGAAGGAACCGGACGTCAGCACCTGAAACAAAGCACAGCGTTAATACACGAGTAAACGACATTAAAACGAATGTTAATGGTAGAGCAGACACGGAGAATTTCAATTTTCAACTAATAACGGTCGGACACCATTTATGGAGATTAGTAATAAAAGCAACGACATAAATGTGTCTACACTCCGTGGTTGAGGCCATTTATCAATATCATGGTGACAAGACAAACAAGGAGCTAGTGCCGTAAGTGATACAGCTTTCGACACCCCCTAAGATGTAAGTAATCCTCAAATAGCCCGAGTATTTGCACAACTGTCCGTGATGTATCGATCCAGACGAGACATTAACGGTTTTACTGGACACTATGTAGGTCGCTCAAAAATGGGGTTGCGAGCATGTGGGGTGACTGTACGCGGTGACACCCTTAACCCGATTCGAATTTCGAACGCACCGCTGAGCGCAATTCAAAAATTCGTATTTAGAACTGTCAAAAAATGTTCGACGCCCCATGCATTGTTTTGAACGTTGTTTTTTTCTGTGCCTGCCAGGATCAAAATTTTGGATGAAATATGTGATCGATTTGGCTCCCGATGTTGATAGATAAGCGCTCGTCAGCTAAACGACTTGAATTCCCTAGAGTTTTTTGTTTAGTTTGTGTGTAATAATAGCGAGTTTTTGTTGCCCTCCGGGGTAGTTCAACCCTTGTATATTAATACGTGCAGTTGGTCGTTGCATGTGGGGTCAACTTTAAGACTAATGCGGGGAATGCGCTTAAGCATTTTCTGAACAGGGGCCTGCTCATTATTTTATATTGACGTACTTAACTTACTTTTAATTTCAATAGAAACGAGTGTTGAATTCGAAGGAGCATTATTTATAAGGTATCGGAAGGAAGTGGTAGATATTAAGTTATGGCGGGCGTGTCTTAGCGAATCATTACCGTCCGGTATGGATGACCACGGTGTTGCCAGTTAATAAAAACAAAAAATAATTTCCTGTACACTTTCGATCTAATTGATTATTTGATGGGCTGCGCCGCTATAAATTAGATTCATAAAAATTTACTGTGGCTCCTGCAGTCATTAAAAGCCGACGTGATTCGAATCTTAAATAATCGAGTCGATGATAATAAAGGCTTGAGTAATCAGTCGCAGGTACGTCGATGATCTCGTAAAATATATTAAGCAAATTAATGCTCATAAAAACGCAATAATTATACAAATTGAATGATAAACGGAGATTCCCACGAATATCAAGCTTATCGAGTTGTTAATTTAAAAGAATTTGAATTACGAACAATGGGGCATTCAAATGAATCTTATCTCGCCGTCAGTAGGTCTGTCTGTCACAACTTACCCCCGTTTAAACAAAGCTTGCGGTAAAAAGACGCCAGATTTCACCAGACTTCCTGCCACGGGATATGACAGGGGTTGGATTTTATAAGAACGCGTAAAACAAGTCATCCTACGTCTCCCTCTAACCATACTAAACCGACAAGAACGCAGCGAACTCTTCACACATCCACGTGGTTCCAACACCAGGTAGGAGCGGAACAAAAAAAAAATGCTCCTAAAAAAGTTACGGGCACTCTAAACATCCCCTTTTTTGTTATCGAGTTGATGTATTGTTTATGGAACGAGTTATGGTAGCACGGATTATGATGAATTGTGGCTTACTGTTTTGTTTATATCTCGTAAAGTAGCAGCGTAATTTAGATGCAGATCTAAATTAAATATAGCGTTAGCGTCTTCTCAATGTTTTAGTTTAAACGGTAAATTAAACAATTAGGTTTGTAAAAAACGCCGGCGAACAGGACGCGGGCGGCCGCCGCGGGCGCACCACAGACCAACAATTAAATAATGCTTACCGACTACCGAATAACTCATATTTTATAATGTCTCCGGGCTATTTGACGCGATGACTGTCTGATTAAAGAACTGTCTGGCTTAAAGAACACCTTTTAGGGGCGCTAAGCTTCATGACCGTTTGTCAATTAACAATTACTAACATATAAATAAAACATGTGAACGCGAACGCATCCAAACGAGATTCGAATTTCGAATCAGTTTGTGTTTCACCAGGTAATGGCTGTTATGTAAAGCGGGAACGTGTTTGTGTCAGTAATCAATTAAATAAGTTCGAGATGAGTCTCATTTATTTAACATACGACTTCACATTTAATGCTTTCGACGTTACAGAGTCGTGAACATTAATATTCAATGTTTTTTTTTTCGAGGAAAGCAACACTGGCTTCTAACATTAATTGCGCCGCGGTAAGACCCGACAAAACCGTCCAAATTGATTTGAGTAATAATCGACGCAATACCTACCAGCGCGAGTAACATATTGTGATACATTAATACTTTTTTCGTTTTAATTGCACCAGCTAATGCAGAATTGAGGATTGATGTGTCAAAATGATTTAATAATACAAAATACCTCGCTCGTTGGAATTGCGCGTTGCACAAGTCAACGACGCGAGTCAAAGACAACGACCGCCTTCTAATAGGGATTCAGTTTATGAGGGAGACCTAATAAGGAGTAATAATGTGAACACCATTGTACATAAGTAAGCCAGCGGAGTAAACACTTGCTCCAGACGGCAGGTTGAGCGAAGTCTAAAAATAACTCAAATAATGAAACGCAGGGGAATGTTTTTCATCTCGGCCGTTATACACGAGCGAAATGTGTTAAAATAAACACCCAAACAGAGTCTTTTAATAACGCGACGATGTGGCCCCGAGTGCATCCGAATTCGCGATTCAAATTTATATTCGGAACGGCCGTATGATTTATTTTTTTGATCGTTTTTTTTTGCGTACACACGTGTCATAAAGATGTGGATAAAAATAGCCCTCGGTCGCGAGACG
The DNA here is from genome assembly GCA_963691665.1 of Clepsis dumicolana. NCBI lineage: Eukaryota > Metazoa > Arthropoda > Insecta > Lepidoptera > Tortricidae > Clepsis > Clepsis dumicolana. Next base: position 9,003,855 of record OY829523.1, on the reverse strand, counting down.
AAATTAATTGCTTAATGAAAAAACGCGTTTCGTTACGAATGAGTTCGCGGGGACCTTAGTTTCGAGAATTACAGTAACAATTGTGTTCGTTACAAAGGGTGGGTTTCAAAGCGTCTTTTGCTTTCGTGAGGCGTCGGTGACAAAGCGGATTGGGTGTAAGTCTTTGTGCGATTCGCGGCAGCTGCGAGCAGAAAAGTAACATACGATCTAAGGCTGGAATTCGAAATTAACGGAGAATCATGAGCCGGCGTAATAGGCCCGCAGATTGCTGGATCGTATATGGAAAGCGCATAATAAGGTATTTTGCGGTTATTTAAGCGTGTTGCACAAGGGAATTGAGATTTCGTGCGTCGGCGGCCGCGGCGTCTATTCGACAATGGATAAGTGATATTAGAAGCACAGGCAGAGCATAAAGCAGATCTGTTTCACGATCACGACTGATGCTAATATTTTCATGGTGAAATAAAAGAATCTTCTAACAATAATCTAACCTAAGCAACATAAAAAATCCTGTTTTCATTATGTCTAATGCAATTAACCGCGAATCATTCAAAACTGCCAACTTAGGAAAGATGAAAAGCCCCCGGCATTTTCATTTCAAAGTTCAATATCTCAAAAACGGCTGAACCGATTTTTACGAAACTTAGAAAAAGTAGCGTCTAAGTCCGTTCATCCGATTGGGAGCTGTGATGCCACAGACAGATACACCCACACACAGCCTAAACTCATAACACCTCTCTTTTTGCGTGTGGGGTTAAAAATGAAGCGAGCTAAAGCTATAGCAATGCCGAATAGTGATGATCAAAAATTCCATACATGATCCATTCAAATCTGTGATCTTAAAAGCTTTAAGTAGGTATTCAACGTCGTCAAATGATATACAAGTGAAGCGATATAGCTACATATACAGGCATTGTACTTAGTGTAGAGGCCCGTACGGAACCCACTTAGTATCGCTAACCCGATCTTCTTGCTCGGACTGTTGTAAGGATCTCTACGTGTGAACCGAACCGTCGAGATTCAATACGGAACTTATTAAAATACTTTCGCAATGTTTATTATTGAATCTAGAGGTTCCCAGGCGACACGTCGCTCATACAATAAATCATGACTACACTAGGAACGGATTTTATAAATAATTTATGTTTTAATAACTAGCAACACGAGACTGTCATTGCCATTGTTTATGGTATTTGTTTGTGGTCAATGCCAATGATTACTGTCTAAATTGAAAAAAAAAAAAAACAATGTGAATTCATAGGACCTAATCGCGCAAATATTGCATTCGCATGATGCCGTTTGTTCGTAAATCATGTAAATTTAAGTAAAGAAAACAATTACACCTATATATATAATTAAATGCATGCACTTATTATTTTGCATCAACAGATAAACCAAGCAAAACACAAATTGCCTAACCTTAAGATGCACTAAACCCATTTCGAAAACAAAATTAGCACATGAATTGGGTGCTGCAGATTAAGTAAATTAGCTCGACTAGCCATCGCATAGTAATGGGCAGTTATGAAACGCTATGCACCGGTACCGGCGCATGATTCGCTCTCGACGTAGGTATGGAGAAATTTAATCATTCGCCCGTTCGACTGTGACAACGCGTACGACACCAGGCAAATTTACCTACATAATTGCCCCTTTAATTTCTTTAGTTTCTTTACCTACTTATAAAGACAATAAAGTTTCTAAGTGTGGGACTGTGGGACACTCGGAACGACGCAATTAATTTAAACGCCTCCGTAGTTGAGTAATTATTTCGCGGTGTGAATTTGAGCATTCATAACTGTCGTTTAACCTTAACTCCCAACCTACACGGGAGCTAGACTCATCTCCCTGCAATGTTGCCTTGTGCAACCCACGCTGCATTCACCCAATTCGGAATTAATTCTGTACGAAACAATGCGATATTAAATCGCGGGTTCGTTCAAAATTCAATATTAAACGGCGTCGCATTTGGATCGTTGTCAATTAGTTTTCAATTTACGAATACCATTGAGCCATTCCAGCAATCTCTGCGGACGTCGAGCTATGCTTGTTTATAAATAATGCATAATATTGACTTCCCCGAGCATCCAGTTTGGCGACATTGCGTAATCTGATCAATGATCCCGGCGGCTGCGTTTTTGTGCGCGAACGGGAATCAATTAAACGTCCGGTCGGACGGCAAAAGGGCGGCGGTGGAGGTGAGCCAATGAATCCTTCACCACGAAGATGTCCCCGTGACGCCGCGTGGGCGCAGCCGCCGACACAATGCAACCAAAACCACAGTTTCTCATAGTTAAGCTGTTAACCGACGATTATACGGATTTCGTACGTTCGTCTCATAATTGAGCCGGTTCTCATAGAACAAAAACCATTTTGGACAATGGACGAAATTATAACAGGGTTGGTCCGTTAGGGAGTTTCACATACTTAAATGCTTATTGCGACTAACATGACATACGGGGATTAATTGTTGTGAAACGTGTGTGAGTGGCCGAAATCGCGGCAGGTGGCAGGATGGGAACGCGGAGAAACTGTGCATTGTTACCGAACTGATACACCGCCACCGCACTGGCCAGACGCAACCACTATATTTACGACTCGGCCCGACTATCCTGCGAATATGACAGTAATAGCTCGAAATTAACTGTGAGAACTTTTTCAACTATTTACCTAATAAATAATATTTACGAGCGTAGTTGGACCTAAAAACAATTTCAGCCCGAAATATAGTGTATCTCGCTCGAGCATTAATGCAGCGATTCCGGTAATAAAGCGGCCATTAAGCAGTGATAACGGAACGGGCTCGACTCGGAGTGAACTTTAAATTCGACTCAATTAGAATTCGAGTGCGTGTAAATTAAGAAAAAAGCAGATGTTGAGTCCTTTGGAGTCGGCATACGCACACCTGCTGGCTCGCTATGCGGCCCGGCCGACGTTAAAACGACTTGTATTCGCTTGGAATTCATATGCACATAGGTCTTTTTGCCGTAACGTTTAAATAAGTGGGTGCGTGTACATGTTACGAGTCTTACCGGCCAGTGCGAAGTAGGCTGCGCGAAATGAAATATATTAGTTATATCACAAATCATAACGCAATCACATACGTTCCATGCGAGCTATGACAAGCTATGTCCTAGTTAGGTCCGGGCGCCGAGCGATCACGTATACGCTCGCTGTTATACAGAAACACTTATAGAATGCAGCTAGGTATAATCTCAGCTAAACGCGTTGCACATTCTATCGTAGCAAAAAGAATCTCATGCCCTTATGTGGTACAATCGAGGTGATATTTTAAACGGCTCTATCCTCCTGTTCGCCGGAGGATGAATAATTTGATCCGTTATTTACTTGTAATAGTTTTATGAACTGAAATTGGAATTGCGGTTTTGGGCAGACGTGTTTCCGACGCCGCTTCCGACGCGGCCAGCGGGCACCGGCAGCCGCGCACGCGAGCCGCGAGCGACGCACCACTTAATGACGGCTAAACAAAAACGATCAACGATCGCTTCCACTGCTGCGGATGCGAGCACACATCATAAAGAATCGAGTTAACCGATCCCCGGACAATTACATCAATGCCCGGCGTCGTCACGTCCCCGGAAAACCTGTTCCCGGTGCGCGAAATACGGTTTTTTTTTATGAAACAACGCGACTTCATTCATAATGTATAATGCCTTGAAAACGCACGCACACACGCACGTTATAAATAGGACTAAACATACGAGACGGGCGAGTGTGCGAGATCTATAGACGGTAATTTAACCTGCCTGGCTGGTTATAAAGCGATTAAAAACTTAACCAAAATCTCAATGTCGTCGGAATCGACACCTCACACAGACGCGGCTCTAAATACGTGTAGCTGCATGTGTTAGTAAAATAACGGTACATTCGCGTACATTAATAAATAAGCAGTCGCTAGCGCACGCTTGGGGATAGGGCCCTGTGAAATGTTGCGACCGGTGCGATGCGGGAGAACAAAAAGCTGCCATACTACTTAGTTATCGATTTTTTATCGAGGTCTCGCTGACATTTCGGTAGGACTAGCTCATGGGTTATAGGTACCTACTTACTAGGAATTCTGAATTTCAGAAGGGACTCAAATGGCACGAAGGAAGCCAATAATCGATCGGGAAAGTTGCGGATCAATGGTGATTCACGCTTTTCTCAGATGTCTCGAGAATCTCGAGATGTAGATGTTACTAGCTACAGTATAAATAAACATGCTTGTCTGTCGGTCGGCCGCACAAGTAGGTAATTGTTGGTTTTTAGATCGGAGCGCCGATTGAGTTTTGTTTTCAGAAATCGGCTTAATCAATTGCCTTGTTTGTTGTTTTAGGTAGGTAGGTACTACGGCGTTAGTTAAGATTTAATTGTTAATGGGTTAGGTAAGTTATTTGGTTTGTTTGTTAGGTAGGTATGTTAAAGTAAATGTTACGTCAACTTGGTAGGTATGGGATCGGTCTCAAGGGCAAGACCGCTTTTTGAATGGAATAAGTATAATATCTAACTACATAAGTTGTTATTTAATTTCTTTTTGTAAGCAGTTGCTTCTCTACTAGGTACCTACAATAAGAACTTACCTAAGTACTTGTTTTTCACTAAGCAATTTCTTAAGTACCTACCTAGGTTGGTATTTGATGTTTAATAAATACGTTCTGTTTGTAATGCAAGGAATACCTAGGTAGCTACGAATGTATAAAAGATACGTGCAGGTGTCTGAAAATACCCATCTTGTTTTCATGATCTTGGTATAAATAATGCTAGTCTTAAAAGCCCCCACTTTTAAGACTAGCATTATTTATACCCAAGATACCTACAGCGGCTTTGGCTCTTAGTTTGGGTTTTCTGATCAAAGTTATGCACCTATTCTATCCCTAGTTGTTGCTGACAGAAGGAACATTTACAACTGTAATTAAAATGGAACTGAATAAATTAAACAAACATGCAAGTAGGTATGAAGATAAGATGTCGACGTCGAAGTTAAGTTTACAACCAAAACAATTTCACTTTACATCTACTTACCTAAACTAAACCATAGCGTGAATAAGAATAACCTAGAGAACGAACTACTCAGGGTTAGAGCACTTAGGCATTTCACGACCGGCCGGCGCCCGCGAGGAGCGCAGGAAACCTAGAAAAGTTCGCTCAGGACCCCACAGCCCTTAGCGTAACCTTGCCCAGCCTGGGGCAACGACCCCACAGTTATTAGGTAAACCAACGCGTCACTATTTACCTACAAGTTTTGAGGTTATGAAGAATTACCTACCAACAATTAGCTCCAGCCCGTAAAGGAGCTTTGTTAACTGGACCGAACTACTAACCCTGTCTGAAATAACGCGTCTGTCTGGAAGCTATTCCTGTCGGTGCAGTGGCCTAGGTACCGATCTTCACTCGAAGCCTCGGAATGCATCTAATTTTAAAACGAAGAGGCTCGCGCGACCCGCCTGACCCCGCGCGCCGTCCGTATTAAAACCTGAACTTTCTTTATAACTATGCAACTAACTATGTTCGCTATCGGACACACACAGGCGCGTCCTACAGTCACGACGCCCGGCTATCCAGGACGATCGACGTGGGAACCTCGCGGGCACGCGAGCGACCAAGGTCCTCCGGTCCAGTACCTGGGGTAGAAACCCTAGCAGGGCGAGCAACATCGCAGGGGCGCGCATGCTGGCGCGGCCGAGCCAGCGGCGCCGGGGCATATATCGCAGGACCGCGTCGGCCTAAGCCGTCGGTCAGCAGTCGGCACAGGATCCGCAATCCATCACTCGCACTGAGCACTATGTTCACTGGGTTCACTCGTGTTCACTGTGGCGAACCGGTCGTGCACTACGTTCGAAACGCGCGCGTGTAGTCGGGAGCGTGGAGCATTAAGTACGTATGTTCGCGGCGGCGTGTGGCGGCGGACTGCGGGCGGCGGCCGACGCGCGGGCCGCGCGGCGCACCTGGCCCGCCGCGCCCGGCGCCGAGAGATGGCGCTGCGCGGCGCATCTGCCGGCCGCCTGCCCCGCGCCCCGCGCACCCGCCCGACAAAACATAACACGTGCCATACCAATGTAAAAAGTTTTAAGCGCTCGCTATGCAGTTTCTTGAGTAGTTTTGACCGCATGTTGACTTAATTTTGTGTAAGTTAAAAGTGACGGCGCTTTTTTATTTTTCCTTAACTTCTACCTTAAGGCTGGGTTTTTAAAAAATAAGGCTCGCTTACCTACTAAATTAACTTGATGTAAGGTGATTTATATGTAGTGTTCTGACTATAAGTACTTAGCTACATTGCTTTAACCTCAGAATACAGAACAAATTGTTCTGTATTCTGAGGCTTTAACCTACCTACATAGGTATATTTATCTCTTCGTGTCGGTCTACTGATAGTCTGATAGTACCTACATTGAATTTGGGCATCTTTCTCCCTATTGAAAAATCTTTTGTTGCTCTTCGTGTACCTACTACGTAATCCGTTCCGTATCACAATTTTTTTATTTTTTATTTAATTATTTCCAACACTTCACTCACGCGATTAATTAAACTCAAATAAATGGCATATACTTAGACCATTCATTAATTACACCAACAATTTAAAAACGGGTATAAAAATTTAAATTGGCCTTAGTTAAGTATCCTTTCAAAATGCCAAGCACGAACCCTAGCTTAGGTACATACTCTACCTAAGTATAGCTACCTTTAATGCAGTTGCTTGCTACATTGTTGCTACAAACTGGACTACATACTACATCAGTTTTTTTTTTAAGTTTAAAATAAACTATCATTAATCCAAAGTGCAAAGCTGACACTTACTATTCATTTTTTTGATAAATACTGTAATTAATTTCGATGCAATTATGCACTTATTAAATGCCGCCGTTTTATTTGCGAGAAATCTAGTTTTATCACTTGAATTAATGTGCCTACCGGTTAAATAATTCGCATCACAATTTGGAATTATTATTTAAAATTCGAATGATATTTGAAAAAACCCTCCCTCTAGATAAAAAGACTTGTGGTGAAGGTACGAAAAAGCATTATTTAATAATAATTATTACGTACTATCATTGCGTGCTAGAAAACTTTTTCTTCAGGAAAAAGGCAAAGGTTGAAATCCATACAAACCAAAAGTCTGCACAAAAAGTGATAGAGTTGACAAGTGACGGGCGCTACGCTCCGCTACGCTCCGCTACGCCGCGTAGCACGATGTCACCGCGTAGCAATGTTATTGTAACTAAATTAGTTCATTGTTCTCGACTCACTAGTTATCACTTGTCACACTCGCACATACTCACGTAGAACACATCAGTGAGGATGCTCTCCTATGTAGAGCTTTACTTCACTACCGCCATCGCCAGAATGAAGGGTCATTTCATTATTATGACTCTACGCTCTTCCATTACAAAAGCTCGTGTAAGTAACAATTTGTAGAATTCTGTTTTTATTGTCGGGTGCTTAATGTTATTAAAGTATTTACATAAGTACCTACAATATTTTTTTAATTAAATATATATACATAAGCGAAGTGTTGTCGGATTGTAAAGTTTTATTTTCACCTATTGTACCTACTATAATCTTAATTATTTATTTTTTTAAGTGGTAAAAAACTTCTACAGTAGCATGTTTGATACTTAATTCGTAATTGATTCAAATAGCCGGAAATCCGAATAGCCTTAATACCCAATTTATTGTATTTTACGTGCAATATGCTAATAGCGAATGATCTTAACATGCTACCCAATCTCATCATTTAAATATATGGAAATCGTCCCCTTGTCAGTAAGTCTGTAAAAGTTACGTCAAATACTTAACTGGTTTTTTTCGTTTTGTTTTTCATTATTTAAAATAGATAAAACGACTGGTCATACATAAGTGCCGACAGGGAGAGGTCGCAGTTCGAGCGAGGGAGAGGCCTATTCCCATCAGTGGGACACTAATACAGTCTATAAAAAAACGTACTACGTACTTATTTCGTATGTATACTTACCCATTTATAGTTTTACCAAACACATAAGTTATTTTATTTGAATTTAATTTGAAAGGATCAAAATTGTAAAAATTGCTAAGATTTACCCCTATTCCAGCTGATAAAAAGTGCAGATAGGGCCAAATGTCAGTAAGTCTATTCAAATAGCCCTGAAAAGACCCAGATTGTATCTGTTCAGAAATAAATAAATAAATATCACGGGACAATTTGACACCAATTGACCTACTCCCAAACTAGGCAAAGCCTGTACTATGGGTACTAGACAACGGATAAACATACTTATATAGATAAATACATACTTATATACATATTAAACATCCAAGACCCGAGAAGAAACATTCATATTCATCATACAAACATCTGCCCCGACCGGGATTTGAACCCGGGACCTCAAGCTTCATAGTCAGGGTCTCTAACCACTAGGCTATTCGATCGTCAAATACAGACAATGAGAGCGAATTCTATTCCTTGACAATTCGTATTAGAAAAAAAAAACACATATCAAAAAGCGTATCTGGCTGGCCACATAGAAAAGAGAAACCATAAAAATATAAAATTCAAAAAAATTCAAAATTCAAAATTTTATTCAGCAAATAGGCAGTTGAATGCTCTTTTACACGTCATTTTTTTGAGTCTACCAGCGCTTTCGGAAATACCATGATTGCCAAGAAGAATGCGCCGCAAGAAACTTGGCACAAAGTCATTTTTTTCTAAAAACAAGTTACATTAGCTCTTACAATACGTAACCACAGACAAATCACACAAAGAAACCTCACTCTGTCATTAAAAGATTAAGAGAGAAAAAAAACCGCATTTTAGAAACAAGTGTAAAAAGTAATTATTAGAACAGCAAAATCAGAACACTACTTTACTGGCACGTTTTAATTTAGCAGGAGATGTATAGGGTCTCCAGGTCAAATATCTGTGAAAATTTAAATTACAAAGGGATGTATAGGGGCCCAGAATTAATACTATAATATAATACTTAATCTAAATGGCTTAGAGATGTATAGTCTCTAGGCTGGCACTTTAAGAAAAACAAACCTGTGTCCGCGAAGCGCGACCAACCACAACCGGAATCAACGTCAGACGAAGGAGCAAAACCAAGCAAAGCCAAGTGCCAAAACGTGATAAGCTACATAAAAGTTTTATAAAGGTTTTATAATGACTTCCTTCATCCAGAGCTCATGAATATGCTTATCAGTTGTCAGGCAGCTGCCGATAATAATTGTGCAGATTTGCGAATCTGCATAAGTAAATGGGATCACGCGATGGTATTCTCTGTGGATGTTATCATTGCCTTTCGTCTTATAAAGGTGTTATTGCAGTCGTATTGGAGCTTTATAATGGAGATAAGCGAGTACAGATCCCGATTTTGTTTATTGACACACTGAATTGATGTTGATTTGCTGACGGTATTTTGTTGAGTTAATTCAATCCGATGTTTAATAATTAACTTCTTGGCCTCTTCGCCTATTATTTTAAGTTTTTGCCTAATGTAGTTTGGTACGTACCCTATACAATCCTTAAACTATCAAACCAATCTCAAAAATTTGCCCGAAAACCTTATAGACATTAATTAAGACATAGGGATAAAGTTATCCATTTGCGTACTTAATTAAAACTAAAATTGTGAAAAACACTCACAATGTCCAGGTTCTTTACGACTTCATCAGGTATTTAAGCAACAATGCAAAAAAACAAGGTTAATTAATGTCCGTAGCATCATCACCCGCGGATCACGCAACGGTTTCCTAAAAAAAGACCTAATTAGGCTAGCCCTAGCTACGCCTATAAAAAACCTTGCGCGGTTCATTAAACTAATTCGTAATATCGACATTTTTTCGCGATACACCTGACTATTAAGAACTTACGGTATGTTATTGAATTTCTCTCTTGGCCTCGTGCGATTCTGGTTAAGTACTTATAAAACGTTATCGATTTTTATTTCAATTGGTGTTTGTTAGAGAAAGGAAATGAGTTTTTCATATCTTCCGCATATCATGTAGTCATGCTGGATTTCAGCAGCTGAAAGTAAACTTGGCCTTCGTGGCACGGACTGGTGATAGGTAGGTCTCCTTTGGAGTTCGCAAAATATGCGTTTATGCCACAGAACTAATAAAGAGGATAGTATATCTAATAATTTCTTGAAACAATGACGCACTTATTCGGACAAAGAATCAACACACCCATTATTACCGGCCACGCCTAACACGCGCGCTTACCCCTGACATAGAAACTCCTAGCGTTCCTCTAAATACGGAAACCATACACGGATAAGAAAATACTAGATAATGGAAATGAGTATACATGCTCGGTATAAGGGTGGCAGATAAAATGTTGGTGACTGGCTCTGTAGCAGTTATTATGTGGACAAAACTAGCTTATAGTCCGATGAAATTGTGAAGAAATAAATTAAGACACCATCTATTGACATCATTGTTGCTTATTATTTTTTAAGCTACAGTCTTTGCTTCTCCAGTTGCGCAGTCAGGCTGGCACGGATCGGTAGCTTTGGTGTTCTTAATACTCTATTAGTGTAAATAAATCCAATTAGAACCACAGCAGAAGAGTCCATTAATTCACTCATCATTAGTAAGCAAACAAATTATTAGGAAAAAGACAAGTGGCAGATGTAAACCAGAATTAAAATTGAATAAGGGAATAAAAACTGGATGAGGAAAGCCAGAAATAGGGACGGATGGAAAGAGAGATATGTATTACCACTTACTTTTGAAAATTTCAAAAATTTACGCTCACGAAATATACTGACTCCGAGCTCAGAAACAAAAGTTCATTTTCATAAATGCCTACGGAACTTCTGCCAGAGGTGATGCTGCGTTAGGCTCTCGTCTTCCGCTTGATAAGACGAAGGTCGGCTGGCCACGCGATAATCCTTTATCATTGATAACAATAAAAACAAAGTAGTGGCAGGATGCGCATCATTATACAGTTATTTTTAATAAGATGCATTTAAAATACAATGATAGGTTTACGATGTTGTTGGAAGTCGGTAAAAAACACCTAGGTAATTTGATTGACAGACTTTATAGTTAAGCGTGTGGTCATTGCTGATTGTCGTACGATTAATAAGATGCAAACCCATAACTTACAAACTTTGAGCAGGAAAGGAATGGAAATGTTAACGCGCGATTTCCCCTATGCCAAAACTCTAACATTAAGTCTGACCGAAATGATTGGTCCGTTGATTGTGTGCGTGTTTTTGGCATTTGTGTGACAGTTTTGTTTTAGTGTGAGTTTGTAGGAACGTAACAAATTTTGACATGAGCGCAGACGTGTGCTGTACATGTGTGTTCCTCGTCCCCCTCAAAAAGTGGCAAAAAATTGTAGTACATAGATAAGCCAAAGGCGCCTGCCGTTTGTCTGCTTTATGCTTACAAACTACAGATTTCCAAAGTGCAATCCGAACAAAGTACATTGATATCATTCAAACCTTACTTAAATTATCGGAACTAACGTCTAAGCAATCTGGACAGTTAATTACATTGATTTTGACTTAGTTGAGCTACCTTTACTCATAGCGATAGCGCTAGTCACAGAGTACCTTTTTATAACTGAGATAGAGATGTCACTTCAACGTTTCGCATACAGCGACATCTGGTGCTTTGTGACGGCAAAATATGTGATGACGTCATTAACGTCTACTTTCCTAAATGTTAAAATAATTTACTTTGAGCAATTGCTATTACACCATGTTCTATTATATACATTAGAACATGATGTAATAGAAATTGCCCAATTTCCCGTTTTGATGAATTTGATAATTATTCAGTGCTTTATTTTTTACACATTTTCTTTTTATCAGCCATTCCAACTCCAACTTAGACACCCGGTGAATGTGAAAAACCACAGATTAGAGAGATAATCGCGGCCATTATTCATTCGTTCCGTTCCACTTATACCTTCACTGTACGTTGTTTTTAGTAAATAAAAAAATCTAAATTAATATCGAAACCTCCTGAATTACTAAAAATCTAAGTTTTCGCCCGATTTTATTAGGGTTTACTTGCAGATATGATACGTTAACTCAACCAGTGTCCATAGAATATTCTATATAATATTTTAGCGTAAGAAAAACTGATGCGTGTAATGATATTTTAGATAAGACATTACCATAATTAAAAAAAATCGATGTTATCGCATCGATCGCATTTTTAAACAAGGAAAGATAAATGAAAGCATTTATTAAGCCGAAAATAAAATATTTATTCAAAATTTAAAACTCCAATATAAACTATATTGATATTAGCACCACCTATCGACGTGTGACAACAACTTCATGTGTATAACCCAACCAAATAGAATATTACTTAAGTATATACTATACAATGTAACTTGAGTGACTACTGAAATTAGCTGGACAACGAAGTGTACATTTTGTTCTAAGTTATACCACCGTGGCGCTAGTGCAAGTCAGACGTGTGTCCAGATGTGTCCGTGAAAATAATTCGGAAAGTTGTTTAAAAGTAGAGTAATCTGCGGAAAAGGTTTTCCTCCAGTTTCGTGAGAACAGACTGAACTTCATGTGTGGTAAATCTGCATAAGAACTGGTGTATTTAAACCGTGATCAGTGGTTTTTTTTTTTTGTGCCGAACGTTAAAACTTTAAAATTTACTCGTACATGAGACAACGGACAGTTTATTGTGGGAGCTCGTTTAAGTTCGTCCATCGTCGGAGACCAATCGTATGTAGATTATATTCGGATTACTTCGGTTATAATCGGTGGCCAATCAGCTCTGAGATCAGCGTACAGGCGCTTCCGGTGGGTTCGGCTGTTCTCGGCAGTGCTCGGATAACGTCGGCCGAGCTCGAGTCCTCTCGGTTGCGCTTGGAGCCCAATCCGCTGTGTTTCTTCGGTTCGGGTGTTTTCGTATGGATTCGGTTGTGCTTGAAGGCCAATCAGCGTTAGTGTTTCATTGCAAGTGCTTCCGCTGCCGGTGACAAATTAGCGTCGGGATCACTTCGGAACCTTCGGAGGAGCTGTCACGGAGTTTGACTTCGGGGATTTTCGGATCACTTGAGACCAATCTGGGAGCAAAATTTTGTCCTATAGCTGCGTGGCTTTTTTGCGCGGCTTTTTGTAATGAAGATATAGAATAAGTAGGCTAAAGATGTCTCTAAAAGCTAAATTAAAAACGACCAACAGTGACAGCAATACAATGGCAGCATTGGTAATTTGTTTCAAATGCAAAAAATCAGTTGACATTGGAAATACAGTATTGTGCTCAACCTGCCAAAATCGATATGAGTTTGATTGTGCAGGTGTATCAGATAAACTGTATCGCTTGAAGACACAAGCGTCAAAAAAAAAATGGAAATGCAAAGTATGCCTATCATCAAAAAAGGATAAAAAAACTTCTGGTGAAAAATCGAACATAACATTAAGAAGAAGGCAAAAATCACCAAACAATATTAAAACACCTTTGGAAACTATAAGCAGTGCAGATCGTGGCAAGCCAAACCCTTTGCCCACACTGCAAAGTACGCCGTCTACCTCTCATGCGTATGCAAATACAAATACAAATACAATTTTCTGCAGCAAAAATGATATACAGAACACCCCAAAGAGCCCATCAAGCAGCTCTCAGATTGATCTAAACATCGTGAGTGAGAGTGAGGAGTCGGATGTGACTTATGCTTCACTTGCTTTCTGTCTAGAAGCTTGGAGGGTGCATTGACTGAAACAACCTCAATTCAAGAAATGAAGGACCAAATAACTAATCTTAAGACAGCGTTGACTAGCACACAAAATGAATTAGAAAATCAAATATTAGAATGCAACGAACTCCACCGAAAGATCAATAAACTTACCATGGAAAATAAACTTTTACGTTCACTGTGTTATTCACCCCCTATAGAAAACACAAGCAAAATCAGCTCGGTTAAGAAAGGTAGGTACTCACTGGCACACACAACATCCTCAATACCCTTTTCACCGACTATATCTCCACACGGGGAATCAAGAAATCATTTACAAATTAAGAATCTACAACTGAAAGTAACTGAATTGGAAAAGTTACTAAAAAGCGCAGAAATAGAAATCTCTGATTTACATAAACGCTTAGAAATAATGGCACAGCAATCAGTGAAATCAGTAAAAAATCCATGCAGACATATTATTAATGATACCTTACCTATTAACACACCAACAAATGACCTACAACTATCTCGGAAAGTATGTATCATTAGTAGTAACAATATCAACTCAGTGCTCCGGTCAGCTGAAAAGACTTTCGATGGAGAAGGCATATGTCATCATATCATCACTAACGCAGGAACGTTACAGCTGTTGGAGGGTCTCGACAGTAAAATTGCCAATTTTACTTTAAATGATGTCTGTGTCATTCTTGTTGGACATGAGGACTTTTATGCTTCGCAAGACTATCTAAAAATTGTTGCTTCGGTTAGAGAAAAACTTATGCTTGTCAAACATACCAATGTAATTATTTGCACCCCTACTTTCAAGTTACGAAAATACTGCAATTTGTTCAATAATAGAATAGAGTTATTCAACAAATTATTGTATACAGACATATCAACGCATGAATATGCATATTTGTTGGATTCGAATAAAAATCTTCAATACTCGTATAGTGCATTCTCGAGACGCACAGGTCTTATTAATGATAATGCTATGTCAATTATTTTTAGGGACATTGAATGCTATGTATCTGAACTCAAATACAGGCATACCTGTTCTGGTTTGCCACAGACCGACAATTTACTGGGTGATGTACCTGATTTAAATTTAAGATCTCCAAGTCAAGAAAAAGTCGACCATGATGCTTCTTCTTCTTCCTCTTTTTTAGACCAAATTTATCCCATTCTGAACACGCCTTAAATGTATCTCATGCAAATCTATGTATTTTTTATCAAAACCTATGTGGCGTTACAAACAAAAAGGATGAATTAGAATTGTATTTACATAATCTTCCGAATGCAAATCATTATGTTTGTATAAGTGAACATTTTCTAAATGTTACCTCAGCCCCTCTTTTTAATTTGGCAGAATACAAGCTTGCTACTTTTAATACCAGGACCGGGGGGAAAAGGGGGGGAGGTACATTAATCTTAAGTCGCATAGATACGAAGTGTGAGGAACTTGCAGTATGTAGAGAATTGTACAGAGATGAATATTTTGAGGTCTGTGGTGTTAAAGATTGTGTCACAAATGTTAACATAATATGTTGCTATCGAAATCCAATTGAGGTGAACTTTGATCTGTTTATGGGCCGGCTTGAACGACTTTTGGAACACTTCATTGGCAAAAAATGCATCATCTGCGGTGATTTCAATGTAGATTTGATGAGAGAGAACAGAAAAACATTGGAATTCTTGTCGTTGCTCTCAGCTTATGGTTTTAGACACATCGACTCGACGGTCACTTTCATACGTAATGACTCACAATCATGCCTAGACAACTTTTTGACAAATTTACCTGAGTTCTGCGTGGCTCCTGTCTTGATCGACCACAATGGTTTGGCTGACGGTCATGCGGGTATTCTTGGTGGCTTTACGGTTCAGGAGTATAGTAAGTCTTACAAAACAGTATGGAAGGTGGCTAGGAAGCTCGATGCTATCAGTAAATTAAAGTTTCGACAGAAAATCATAAATGAAAACTGGATTAATATAGGAGTAAACACTTTCATCCAAAAAATCAACAGAATATTTAGGGAAAGCTTCAAGTATAAGAAAATAAAGTCATCTCCAAAAAACGGGACTAAGATAAAATGGGTAACGAAAGGTATACGGGTCTCAAGCCACATGAAACGTATTCTTACAACCCATAAAACTGCTAAATCTGACTCAATAGGGTGTTACCGGAGCAGGTATGTTACTATTTTTAAGCGAGTGATTAGGAATGCCAAAAGATTGGCAGTGCAGGCGCAAATTGAACATGCGAAGAATTCATCTAAGGAGATATGGAAAATTGTTAATAAGCACCGAAGCAAGTGTATTGAAAAAATAAGGGAAAATCAGCTTTTAAAAATAAATCAAGAAAATGTGTCTACAAATCTAGTTAACGACCCCGATGACGTGAGTGCTATCTTCTTAGAAAAATTTACTCAAAGCAGTTGCAAACGTGACACTTCAAATGAGGCACTCCTTTTGTTACAGGCTAACGTCATAAGACAAAAAAATGACATGCTTTTTGAGCCAGTAAGTGAGGTTGAGATAAAGCGTACGGTTAATAATCTTAAATCTAAAGCCTCAAGTGGATACGACGAGATTCCCATATCTGTCATCAAAGAAAACATTGACGTACTTGCTGAACCATTGGTATACTTCTTTAATGAATGCTTTGAGACTAGTACCTTCCCAGACCAGTTTAAGTTGGCAAAAATCCTGCCCGTCCATAAAAAAGGATCTAAAACGGATCCAAATAATTATAGACCCATTTCTATCTTACCCACTCTTTCGAAACTCTTGGAAAGACTTATGAAGGACAGACTGATGAAGCACCTTAATCTTCATAATATATTGAGTGAGAGGCAGTACGGCTATCAAAAAAGCAAGGGCACAAATGAGGCCATTACTACATTGATTGAGGATATAGTCTTTCAACTTAATAACAAAAAGAAAGTGGCAGGCTTATTCCTCGATCTGAGTTCTGCTTTTGATACCGTTGATCACAGCATCTTGCTTGCAAAGTTGGAACATTATGGGATTAGAGGTAAGGTGTTGGCGCTTTTTCGGTCTTACCTTGCAAATAGAAAACAGTTTGTTGAAGTCAAATGGACTTTGGAAAGCACGGAAACTATTCACAGATCTAGAGTAGTCAAATCTGAAAGAGGAGTTCCACAAGGGTCCATATTGGGTCCAATATTTTTTATAATTTTCATTAACGACCTAATATCATACACAACTAACTTTGTTCAGGATACTAAACTTGTGGTTTATGCTGATGATACCAACGCGATTATATCTGCGGAGGACATCACGCAATTAAATGACAGAGTCAACTTCGCCATAGCAGCTCTAGATACATGGTTCAGTTCAAACAACCTTAAACTGAATTGCACCAAAACTAAAGCCTTACTTTTTAAAACCACTGCGAGAAACAAAGATTGTCTAAAAATGCCAAAAGACGCACCTATTCAACTAGTAGATTCAGTAAAATTCCTCGGTGTCTGCATTGACTCGAGTTTGAATTGGAAAGGTGAACTGCTTTCATTAGTCAAATCGATAAGTTCTGCTTGTTACGCACTCAAAAGTCTCCGTGATGAGGTAAATTTACCTCAATTGAAGATGGTGTACTTTGCTCTGGTCGAATCTAAGATAAGATATAGCATCAAATTCTGGGGAAACAGCTATCTTTATAACATCAATGCTGCCTTTGTGGCCCAGAAAAGAGCGATCAGAACCATGGCTAGGATACCTCAAACAACGTCGTGCAGGACTTACTTTTCAAAGTTAGGGATCCTTACGGTCCCTAGTCTATATATTCTTGTGGTTCTGAGTGACTTAATCAAATACCTGAACTGTATTGAATCGCCGGAAGGCCGGCATGAGCGACTGGCGACAAGGAGAAAAGACCTATCTCAGATGATTAATACCAAACTTAAAGTAGTTAAGCACTCTTCGGGTTTTCAAGCAATTGATCTATTCAACAGGTTACCGTTAGACTTGAAGTCAATTACGAGTGTGAACATGTTTAGAAAGAGTTTGAAAGCTTTTTTGCTTGAGAAGTGTCTCTACTCAGTTGCAGAGTTTTGTCAGCTTAGAAATAGAGATAACTGAGGTAAAAATACCTAATATAATTAATGTAGGTACTTACATAATTAATGAATAAAATTTTAGTGTACTAAGTATGTGGTAGTTGACATGATGATTATTTATTGATTTGTGTGAATAGTATTTTGTTGTATACCTATTGTTTATTTATAATTTATTGTTTAACTGAAATTTCAAATGCAATGTACATTGTTAATTGAATAAATGACTATGACTATGACTATCATAGACGGCGCTGTTCGAATTGAAAAACAAAAACTCAATCACGCGCTATCCATTGCCGCATGCAACAACAACGTAACTAACTTAATCCGTTGTCATGAAGCAATGGATTAGAATAAGATGTTTAAGCGACGTTGTCGAATGGTTTCGGTAAATGCCAAATGGGATTTCTCAGATCCGGCTGATAAGTTGGTCCCACGGCTGTTCGCATATTGAAAAATGTCATTCGTCAACGGTTAATCCGTGTCGGTGATTTTGGCATTCCTGTCTATTCGATGATTAAATTGGTTGGAAGAATTTGCTGTCAGTATGTTGTGGGGTCTGTTAGGGGGCGACCTACCACTAAGTAATCGACTCGCTTATTGAGTGAACATACTCTGAAGTATGTTTCTTTAGGTCAAATGTTGCAAGTTAATTGAACCCACTTCCAGTAGTCTGTTTGACTTCATTGACTGATTTGGTTGGATGACAAAACAAGTCAGTGTACAGTCAACGAAAAATACAGCCCGCAAAAAAAAACCTTTTTTTTTACAAGTAACTTGTATTATCTCAGCTAATTTCGTTTGTTAGCTTCATAAAGTCGCCGGATAATGATGGACATAGACAGGTTCAATGACCTTTCGTAATGGGACCGTTTCCAGGTGAGCTATACTTAACAATGGTGTCTGGATTTCACAAAAAAAATTGTGGACGATTTGATAAAACAAAGTGATCGTCTGTGCTTTACGATTTAAACTTCTTAAAATGGTGAATGGAAAGAGATGATAAATATGAATGGTGATGAGATTTCCTTTTTGCAAATAGAATAAAAACAAAAATAACAAAATATCAGTTTTTAATTATTGTTTTTCATAGGTAATTCGAAAACTGAAAGTACCATATACTCGTAATTCAAAAACTGTGACCCAATTCGGAGTTAAGTTTCATCGCAAAAATGCCATATCGTATTTGAGGTTATGCAAATCGTTTTATAAATATTATTGCCAGCTACAATTACTGCAGTATTGCCAGCCTTCGAGTTACCGGATTACTGTAACTGCCGTGAAACTGCTTGCTAATCCGAAATTGCAATTAAAAAAAAAGGTTACGACATGTAGTTGTTTTGCAAAATGGGTTCCGCGTGCGTGATATAAAAAAATTAAGTATGAAATATGTCAATGGTATTTCATATTTTAACCGAATTCATTTCTCAGAAACGATTAACTTTTAACGTTACGTAGAGTTTTTTTCATTGCTTTATTGCTTATTCCTACTTATGGTTTCCGCCTTCATTCTACTTCATCATCATTATCATGTCAGCCGAAAGACGTCCACTGCTGGACATAGGCCTCCCCCGCGGCTCTCCACTCAGATCGGTCTTGTGCTTTCCGCATCCACCGCGGTCCCGCGATATTTACTAGGTTTACTGTAGGGTATTCTACTTGAAATGCGGCAAAGTAACGTAAAAATGGCTGATCCTGAACGGTGGAATCTAATTGTCAAGCGTCTGCCACATTGAAGCTCCAACTGTCATAAGACCTATATACTAGACCTAGAGACCTATATGATACTTAAAACATAACAATAATTAAATTAATACTCTCAGGCAAACAAATAATTAAAAAAAAAGTAACATATTAATAATAATATAATATTTTAATAAAAATGCGGGTAGACAGAGCCCGGTCTGCGCAACATTAGTGTCTACCCTCGTTTCGTCAGTTTGCCCGTGATCATGATGCATGCAACTGCATCGAAATATCGGGAGCTCATCAAACCTATAAGGTAATCGCGGTCAATATCCCGTTTTCATTATGTCTAAATAATTTAAAAATTAAATGATTGCACACAGGCATTATTAAGAATATTTTGGACACGTTTCCGTACCTACAACTTGGGCTATTTACTGGATAAAATTTTGAATTTTGAATTTCGACAGTAGAACCCAAAAAACCGGTCAAGTGTGAACACACAATAACTCAATTGTAGCGAGCATAGACAACCTACAACTTTTTGGTTGCGTCTCACTGGAATGTTAAATTATTTAATTACACAATTTATTTTAAATCTCGTGCCAGATGTGTGAAATGGAACGCGATGGGCTTAACGAATGAAATTAATTTTATAATAATTTTGACACCATTGTTTTAGAAATATTTTTTGTCAAGATGTTTCTAATTTTGAAAATAACAGTAAACAGTCTATTTTTATTAACATTATTTTTAGACGAGTTGCTTAGAAGAAACATGGAAGGACCTCGTGCGCTCTATAAAACCACACGACAATAAAAACCCAAGTAACTATAAAATGTGAAGTAACGGATTAAATTAATTTGCTCCTCCGCGAAGTACTCCGACGCGGACGCGGAGTTACTTCGCGGAGGAGCAAATTAATTTAATCCGTTACTTGTAACATGGACCTCCGCAAAGTTACGCCTGAATCAATACAATATTTAAAATGTGAAGTATTAAAAACACCGTTTTAAATGAAGTATTTGGAATTACGTGCTAATCATTAATGAAGCCAACATTGAACCGGAAATGTGCACTGTTCAGACTTTCTAAGTAAATGTCAGATAGAGCCAAAAATATTGTCACTGTCTTTCACACACAATGATATCCAAAACTAATGTACCTATAGACTAATGTAGACTCGCCACTTAAACCATTATCGATTGACGCATCAATAAAAAAGTAACACCTTGACCCACAAACAATTGACAACGTGGAATGCGCAAGTAAAGAATCCTACAAACAAATTGTATCCAACATTAACTCATTAAACACACATACAGATATTAATCTATCTATGATCGACACATCTCCTTTTCATTAGCAAATAGCTACAAACAATTGAACATCGCTGCGGACAGCCGAGTGCCACAGATAAAAGATATCAACTGACGCGAACAATTTCTTTGACAATTTATTACTTGCCAATACACTATTGAAATCCACACAATGACCCATTAGCCTTTAAGTTAATGCGTCTTAAGTTGGAATTGGTTTGCGATTTACGCATCGATTCATTCTTGGAATGTGTGAGGATGTTTGGGTGTGCTGCGATTTCGAAATTGTGATTGCTGCGCGCTGAAGGAATTTTGTCCTAGTTAAATTTGTCTAGACTTTCGCGTAATTTCTGCAGTCACTTAAAGATAAACTGAAGGCAAGTTGTGAAGTGTAGAAATATAAATTTGAATACCTAAAAAACTCTTCCGAGTTAGGTCTTCAAATTAATATTTCTTTTGATTGCTCTGGCGAGCCGTTACTGTAACCGTTGCAGATAAAGTACTAAGTTTTAATATCTACACGCGATGTCTATCGTCTACCATAACGGCACGTCGGGATTTTTATTTAGGCTGTATTGATGCCGAAAAATCTAGCTTGAGATCGACGTAAATCATGGTAGAATAAAACAATTTTGTGTAGGAATTGTCCATGATTGACGATCACAGTGAAATAAACGGATCACTCTCGTGTATCGTAATCGGACACTGGGCAAAGGGTCTGTTAGTGCGACTCAGAGCAAAGTCCAGTGGAAGGACTACGAATTGGTATGAAACGATAGGCGATATTGCGAGCCATGACTCGTAATTTAGGTACCGAGAAGCTACAAAAAAAACTCGATTACTTAGTCGTAAGTGGAGATGAGCATTGGCACAGCAATCCACCGCGCAGAAGACCGAAGCGAGTGGAGGAAGGCTGTAGATGGCGTTTGTCGGGGTCACGATCCTCAACATTGGGGGACCGACTGAGGAGGAGGACTTAGTCGTAAATATGGAGATATTTACGACTAAGTAATCGAACGCTTTAGTCATGCTTGTTATTACACGACTGCCCAAAGAAAAAGAGTGCATTCTTTTATAAGTTGTGACTTAGTTTTTGATTTCAAGATTCATGCTTTGCCTAACTTATACCTAGTCGCGGCTCTGAGTGGAGTCGTCATTTCATGAAAACACCGTCTCTATAGAATATGCCAAAGTTATTCACAAAGACTTCAAAGAAAATACAACCTACAGCTTGTGAGCATTTAAAATAGGATTCGAAAGTCACAGAAAAAGAGGTCAATAAGAATTCTTAAATGCCTACAAGAAGTGTTAAAATGCTCGCGGACTGTAAAGTAGGTAGTGTTAGGAACGATTGTTTTTTTCTGTTGGGAAAGGCCTTGCCCTTGTCCTACATAATGCTTTTAATTTAACACCCAAATTATTTTCCGTGAAACGTAGTTTTCATAAGTAAGTAGTTTTAATCCACTTCAGAGCTCCTTTAAATAATCGACGACCAAAAAAATACGTTAATAACGCGTTTGCGTTGTCTTAGTGGCACTGTCAATTTGCCCATAGTAATTCGGACGTTGACACGAACGCGATGGCGGCGATTTCTTGTGTCAAAAATTACATTAGGCTCTGATTCAGCTAAACCGCGTCTGCACATAGCACTGTAACTCT
Source organism: Clepsis dumicolana (assembly GCA_963691665.1). Classification (NCBI taxonomy): domain Eukaryota; kingdom Metazoa; phylum Arthropoda; class Insecta; order Lepidoptera; family Tortricidae; genus Clepsis; species Clepsis dumicolana. The sequence goes on along the minus strand of OY829523.1, from coordinate 8,981,482 downwards.
GTTGTAACTAGGAGATTTCGAAGCGCTTCAGTATCGCTTACGCGTATTGGCTTAAGAATGCGATTACACAAGCCGTTCACTCGCTCAGAACACTGTTACTATCACCTTAGTAACCAAGTCATAGAGAACAAGTTAGCCTGCCGAGTTATATGTTAAACCTGTCGTTGCGGAACCATTAATATTGCAACGCAAGGTTGGTCTTCTGCCGAGTAATTAGTTATATCGCTCTATTTGGAGTTAATTAACGTTTTAATAACGTTTGTTAGTTAGATGATGATGGATTGGCATCAATGGGGTCTCTAGCATGCTGCTATGATCTATGGCCGGGTGGGCCTGTGACCTCTAAGTTGGATGGGCGAAGCGGCCGTGCTAGGTTTACGAGTTTTTAGGTCTGGCGGTGGCCTCGTGGCGATCGGCAGTTGTTAATTGTTTGCTTGCTTTGATTCCTTTTAAGTGTTTGATGTTGCCTTGTAAATTATGATCAGGGGCAGTTTTTTTAACTGTAAATGGGTTAAAGAAGTACGTACTTATACATATCAGACTCTTTATTGTACAAAACAGAAAAATACAGGACAGCACACATGTTATCCCTTAAATGGATCTCTTCCAGAGTTGGTCTTTTAATTCATTTACTTAATTAATTTAGTTGTAATTTTCGTAAAATTTCGATGAAAATTCGACTGGCCAAGTATTTTAATTTAGCGACAATGTAGACATTAAATTATGTTGCATGTTGGACTCTCAATTGATCCTGTAGAAACTATCATAAAAACTTTTGCAATAATTAACAGGCCGTGTGAAAAATAATTACTGCTCTATCATCATCATACTGCAACTTTGTATTAAACAACGTATTATAAACATTCCACATTGAGCAAATACTAAATGCCAACAAAGTTATGTTTTAGAGAGACATATTCTTTCCGTGTACTTGGGCTATCAAGCTGTTTAAATTGCTGCGCCCCACAGGGTGATTTTTATAAAACACTTGTAAAAAAATTGCAATTAATAAATTAATACTGAATACTGAGCCCTCTTATTCTGACAGGAGACCTGTGTTCTGCAGTGGGACGTAAATAGGCTGGAAATCAAGAATATGTTTTAATACTAATACCGAGATTTTGATTGTTTAGGTATAAGGATTGTATAATTTGTATAATGAACTTGGGACAATCATTTAATTGGAGTTAGGCGTTAGTATTAGATGTTGTATCTAAAGTAAACATAACAAAGTTTGACACCTGAGTTCTAATAATTGCCACCTTTATTACTATGAATTAAGATTCAAGGTGCTAACTATCTGGGGCACTTAGGTACCTTATCCTATCGAAATTCGAGAATAAAAATGCTGTAAAAATATCGTAAAACCAAGTTAACTAAGCGGTAACTTTAACTAGAATGTTAAAATAACCGTGATTACATTAGTACAGCATTAACAGTTCAACAGAGATTAGATCCGTATTTATTATCAACCCAACATAAAACCACTATTGATAACATATTTATACTATATGATAATGCACTGACTGAAATTAAATGAAAATTTATAAAGCACCTAAACAACTCGTGGCTTCAAACAAGCTCCATAAATTACTATTTGGAGTCCGAGCCCTATTTTAATATGGTAATAGGTATTACTTAATAATTCTAAAGCTTGATCAGTGATCACAGACTTATATTATAACACCACCAACGCAAGTGAGACTATGCTCGGTTGATTTAGGTTGTACTTATGGCCTTCGTAATTTGGTCGGGTGGTATCTTAGAGCAGAAAAGGAAAGGAGATGTTAACGGGCGATGTCTCCTCTGTCAAAAATTTGACATTAAGTTTGTGCAGAATGCACAGGGTCTGTCGATTGTGTGCGTGTATTTGGCATTTGTGTGACAGTTTTGTTTTAGTACGAGTATGTAGGAACATAAGAAATTTTGACATGAGCGTAGACGTGTGCTGTACGTGTGTACCTCTCCCCCCCCCCTCCCCCCCGCAGTGGCAGAAAAATTGTAGCGCATAGATAAGCCAAAGGCGCCTCCAGTCTTTCTGCTTTAAGAGTGGGATTGCTAATTTATTTTATAGCGCTGAGCAAATCTCTGAAGGAAGAGCTAGCTGACTCATTGGACTTTAAGCTGCAATAGGAATTTGTGAATTATTCTCAAAGTTGTTACGTGTTTATGGCTTGAGACGGAGTTTGAGGCACTCTGCCAAATATTACGTTTCTAGTTTACTGCTTTGCCCCCGGGGAGTCAGTTGTCTCAATTCTGAACTGCCGGCTTCTATACGGGGCCTCCTATTTTTTGGATAATTACTTAGTTCTCTCTGCCAATTTTAAATAGAATTGGTTGCAAAGTTTAGCCGTAATAGTAATAAAAGACGTAAGGATCTTACGAGATTATTTAGACACCGCCCGGAACTTACGCCACTGATTAAAAAGCCTCTGCGTTCCGAAGTAGGTTCTACCAAAAGTCTTGCTTTAAAAGTTCTTGTCTTTGCTTTTTTTTTCTATGCGTAAAACACTCAAATCCAGGTAGACTAGCTTTAGATAGGAAAACTGCTGCAAACAGACACTTTAATGGTAGAAATGTTAGGTTAGACCTAGAAAAGATATTTTTCTTTCGATTGTACTTCACTAGAACTACAATTTCTTCGAGAATCAGGCTACTTTACTAATTTAATCATCATGTACTATCAAATTATTTCCAGCAACTTTTCTAACCAGCAACTGGCCATCAAAATTCAGGTTCTTTGGCTTTCCTGTATTTAAAGCCATTAATTAGTCTCACAAGCCTTAAGCTCGTTTTAGTCGCGGACACAGAGAGTGCATCCCTTTCTAACCACATATCGAGTGCAGGGGACAGATGCTCCATGTCCACTATAGACTCTAGTATGGCGGACGGATCCTAGAAAGCTTGACCCTAGGTCGCCGCTTATGCAGATACGGTACGATAAATTGTATACTATCATTACTTTATTTGAAGGATGATAAATAAGATTCAGCTAAGCAACGTTTGGTTGCACTCGCCATTGAAATTGGCATTGAAAATGGCTCCTTACCCATAGTGATCATGTTACGAGTACTTAATTATATGTCGTGTGTTAGCTTAGCAACTTTTTGTATTAGGAGAAAAGTAGTAAGAGTGTTATATGACTGTAAGTAACCACCGCCGTCCATTTACATCTGCAATGTCTGAGAACTCGCAGACGCTTTACCAGCTTTTTGTAAAGGCAACGATATTAGAGTCCTTAAGTACTCCGAAGTCCAAATTTCAAAGTTCGTTTTCGACCGTCCCTTTCGCTTTCGTGTTAACCTGTGTTGGCGTGAGCGAGACGGTCGGATACGAACTTCGAATTTCAGACCCTCTGAAAGCTGCATAGGTCCAGCATCAAGAACCCGTCAGCTTACCATCAGTCAAAGCTTAATAAAAAGTCACCTAGCGACCAAGGCTACTCAGTACCGTCAAATGTGACATCGCTTGTTTAAACTGGAAAGCGTGCCTAATTAGTGAAAACGTTTACGATCAAATCTAAATGCACCTAATTCTACAACAAGCTCGTATCATATCGAATTATCGATTGAAGAGCCGCCATGTTTAGTAACGTCACTAACAACATGCGTCGGAGTACGGATTCCAACAAATCAAAACCAGCTTTAAACATACGGAGTTGCGTTTAATTTTCATTGGGTAAAATAATTCCTCGATCTTATTATATAAACAGTGATTTGTTAATTTATTATTTAGACGTTGTTATTACAGATTTTTCATCGATAACCGTTTAAGAATCCAATTTGTTGTGATGTCAGACTTTTTTGGATAATTTAAAAACGTAACATGACCCGGTCGGCTGTGGTAGTACCTTTTTAATTATTGATATATCTTTTAAAATAGCTTCGGTGTTGCAATATTGGTCATTGTGGTGTGAAAATTATGGATCATATTTACATAAATGCGGTTTATTATTGGTAACACAGGTTAGAGGTAACTTGACGATGTTTATTGTATTTAATTTGTGATCTTTGGGAGGTTCTTGTTTGGTAACAAGGTGACGATTTATGGGTACTGTATTTTAAAAGCGAATGAAAGTAGTGTTATTTTTAATACATTTTGTGAATATTACATAATGGCACGGAACCCTTCGTGCGCGAGTCCGACTCGCACTTGGCCGGTTTTTTTATTAGTTCTGTGGCGTACTCAAACCGTAACCGCGTCTGCGCAAGTACCTAAGTAACACAACGGACAGTTCTCGCGCCGACGACAATAAAATGGTCAGTAACACCGAATGTTCCAATTAGCCGGTATTACTAATCGCCGTGCGTGCGCTATGTCTGTGGCGAGCACGCGAGCGCCCGCGCAGGTCAGCGGACCACACTAGCGGGTTTTATACAAAAGTCCATGCAAAATAAAAATATGCAGTGAAACGTAACCACAGTAAAATAAATAAGTCGAGGTTGGCCCGACTTTGTTTCGGACTTGACGTCCACTAGATCACCTATTTGGATCCCCTCTATACAAAATTTGTACTGGGGGGGGGGGGGGGGGATCCAAACAGGTGATCCTAGTGGATCGTACTCGCGTCGGACTAATTCGTAGTCATTCCTACGCATACAACAGCATAAATATAAGACAGTTTTATGTTTTGCCGTGAAAATTCCAATCACTGTAGGTGAGTTAAAGTTAACTTACCTTGCCGGTATTACACTAAGCCTATACGAGAGCGGTATAGCGAGTATATATGGCGCCTATTTCATCAATTCGTAAGCCAAACAAATATATCCCAGGAAACTCCACGGGACGAACTCACATTTTTATTTAATTGAGAATACTATGTAAGTTCAAATTCAAATTCAAAATTTTATTCAGCAAATCGGCAGTTGAATGCTTTTTTACACGTAATTTTTTTTAGTCTACCAGCGCTTTCGGAAAGACCATGATTGCCAAGAAGAATGCGCCGCAAGAAACTTAGCACAAAGTACTTTTTTCTAAAAACAAGTTACATTAGCCACAGCTAAATTACACAAATAAACCTCACTCTATCATTAAAAAAATTAAGAAAGAAAAAAAAATACCGTATTTTAGAAACAAGTGTAAAAAATAATTATTAGAAGAGCAAAACCAGAACACTTTACTTTACTGGCACGTTTTAATTCAGCAGGAGATGTATAGGGTCTCCAGGTCAAATATCTCTGAATATTTGAATTACAAAGAGATGTATAGGGTCCCAGAAGAATAAGTATAAGACAACGCCATATGTTCTAAAATCCCATAGTGTGGTCCGTCTAAACTGAACCGTGTAGATCGCTAACCACTCGATTCGTCACAAAATATAAAAACTATAGCAATCGGAACCTTCCTGTGGCCTGTGGCCTGCCATTAATGCATACCTGTCGTTACAACACTGTTGTCCGTTTGTTCACACTTCATTTGTCGAGGAATTTATATTAATATCGTTTTTATAGCGTTATTGCCGAGGTTAATTTGATGTTCCGAACGAGGTTCACGTTGATACCTGGTGGGTTTATTTCTAAAGTTTTAGATATTTTTACTATTGTTATGGCTTTATCCTTTTCATCTGGTCAAGCAACCTTATAACTCGTTTACTTATCAATTTTATTTTTATCTGAAAATCACTGACTTTGTAAAGTGTTATAAGAATGCAACTGGTTTTTTCATACTGCTTACATTTTTACTATATTTATGACCCACAGCAAGATTAAAAATAATATTATCAAGTTTGTCGTTTGTCGTTCAGAGAATTAATATTTTTTGCTTGAAAAATGTAAGCACTTACTTAATATGAATATTTGGGAAATTAAATGTTTATAACAGGCAATAAATATTGGAATAACACGAGCGTGGCAACATTTTCATCTGCATGACAAGCGATTAATGACTTTATAGATATCATCCAAATCCATATAAATTACCTTATTTGTAAGCTTGTGCGCACGCGCAATGATTGCGTAAGTGTCCGAAAGCTTATAGGCTGGGGCACACGTTATCAAATACCTAACCACCTTAGAAAAGTTGAAACCCCCGACATTGTCATTACAAAGTTCAGTATTTCAAAAAAGAATGAACCGATTTTAATGACATTTAGCTAAGAACCATTTCGATTAAACTAGTTTTAAATAAAAAAAAAATCGCGTCGATATAGGCCCATCCGTTTGGGAGCTATGATGCCACAGAGATACAAAGAGACACAAGTCAAACTTATAACACCCCTCTTTTTTGTCGGGGGTTGAAAATTCTTGCAGAAATAACCTCTACCTGACACGAAATTGACTGGCTTTATTAATCAGAACTTAAAGCTGATAAGCGGATTCTATTTTTAACCGACTTAAAAAAAAGCGGTTTTACTTTTTGTTAAAAGATTTTCTGTCAACAAAATTAAGTCAATTTTCGCTGAGACTCGGGAGAGGTCACAAAATTATTTACAGTTTTGGGAAGTTTCTACCCATTTGCGCGATTTACTTTTACTATAGCCAATACCAACTTCCGTGGCAAATTTAGAGATCTACCGGCGATGGTTTATGTCTGTCCGTCTGTCTGATTGATTAACGTCTCCGCCACTAATTAGCGCTTTGTTCTAGCCGACTGATGCGAGTACAGTCGGGTGCGTGATTTTAAAGAAAGTCTCACAAATCACATTTTAAAATTCACACTTTTAACATTTGTAAAGATACTCGTAATTACAGGGTCATTGACTTTTCATGGTGATAGTGATAAACTCTTACTTCGGCTAAGAGTGCTACAAATAGTATTTTAGCTTGGTATTCTTAAGGAGGAAATAAGGAGAAAATCTCTGTCTTAAATCTGATTTTGGCCGCAAATTTTTGCTAGGTGATTGTTTAAAAAAACCGGTCAAGAGCGAGACGAACTCAAACACCGATGGTTCCGAGCCACCATCTAATATTTGTGCTACTTTACGTACAGTTAGTTTAATGTAGGGTAGACGGACAGGCGGACAGCGCCATCTCTTGTCATATAATGGACGCAATGATTTCTGAAAAAACTGTGTTTTTTATATGCATTGTTTCATTTTTCTTGTAATCTTTTTATAAATGTTTTCGGAACCCTAAAACACGGGCTGTGACTGGTTGCCGTCTCATAAAACGTTACAAATTAAACAGACACAACACATTAATTTCTCATCAATCAAAACATTAAGAAGTCGACTGTATGCCTCGTACTATCAAAGACAATTTTTTTTTATATTGTGACATATTGGATTGCCAGTGCAGCGAAATCGTGTTCGAATGTGGGTGTCATAGAAACGGGGAAATTAATGATGATTACCTCTTAATGCCTTAGGAATTAACTTTACAAAGTTAATTTTACCGCCAGCAAACTTCTTCAAAACTATGGCACTCAACAATAAGTACGAAAAAAAAGTAAGTGAATTAAAAATAAACTTTTTAATAACTTTGCGCGGGAGTTATGAGAATAACATAGCTCACTCTTACGCAATGAAATGATCCATTTTTTTTTCGGTGTGGCAACATTGTCGACGCGAATTTCGGCGCTCATTTGTTCGTGATTTATTTGGTGAAGACGGTTTTATTATTTAGTTAAGTTTATTGCGCAACTTGGCAAGCTTAATCAGCTGATAAGTTTTGACAGTTCGCTAATGGGGATTTCGAGCCGCTTACGAAATAAGCTTTTAAACTTTTACTAGAGCTTGCTTAACTTAATTAGGTAATTATGATTGACTCGAACTGGAAGTTTGATACTTTGTTTCTTTGTGAAATTTAAGTGGGAAGTTTTACACTTATTTCGTAAAAACTTACTAAAGCTATTGTATTATAAATGCGTTGATTCTCAAATGCAGCTTCAAACGCTAATGTCACTTTTCGATACTAAATGACAGCTCATTTGACACTTAGAAGCTGAAACAAATCTTAGAGAATAATAAATCAGGCGCAGCGCAGTCCGAAGGGAGAGAAATAAAGGTACCTAAATATTTTTTTCGAAAGAAAAGAAACAACTTTTACAAGGATCTTGCCAGATTCACGATAACTATTTTTAACTCCCGACGAAAATTGTGTTATAAGTTTGACCTGTGTATCTGTGTGTCTGTGTATCTGTCTGTGGCTTCATAGCTCCCGAACGGACGGACCGATTTCAAAGCGGTTTTTTAATCGGAAGCTAGCTTAATCGAGATGGTTCTTAGCTAAGTTTCATTAAACCAGTTCACCCGTTTTTGAAACATTGAACTTTGAAATGACGATGTCGGGGGTTTTTCAACTTTTCCAGGTTATCACAATATTAATAATCCTACTTAAGCCTAGGTAATCAAATGCTAAAAATACTAACCTAACACAGATGTAAGTGAAAGCTGGCCATGTGAGCGAGGAAGGATGCGCAAACCGGACCCGCCAAGAAAGCGGTTTGTCGTATATGGCCAAGGGCTAAGCTGTTTTATTGAGTATTTCAATAGTATAGGTCTAGCTATTAGAATATTATGTTGGTATTTTTACGAGATTGCGCTGGAGTTGGTAGGAGGGTCACATGTGTGTTGTGAGAGTGCGTGTAGGTAATAAACTTTTGCATTACGGTAAGCGAAAACCTTAATTCTGTGACAGATGTCACTTTACTAATTCTAACCTAAAACATGTAAATTGTACAGAAATGGCGCAAGTGTATACGTTTTATTACATTTATACTTATTTATGTATATATTTTGGGTCTTTAATTTAAGCTGAAACGTTTTTATTATAATTTTAACCGTAAGTGTATTTATTATGCAGGTACGTACTGTAAATTTATGTGCTTCTTCTTAATATGAAATTTAACTGCGTAAAATATGTAACTGGCCTACTTAGAAACGTCAATTAACGTTTATAGTTACATATTAAACTCTGTTGTTAATTATATATATTAAAGTTACTTACTTAAAAACCTTTAAGAGCTATATCTTCTTACCTATACCTGTAAGTTACATATATTATACGTATAGTAGTAAATAGTTACCACGCTGAGTGTATCTTTCTTAAAAATGTACCTACTTTCCTTAAAAATTCGTGTTCCAATTCAAACTTCGATAAATCGTCCTCTAACTTTTTTACGATAGTCTTTTCGGCCAGCTACCTTGCGTGTTTAAAAAAACAGTCCAACTCCACTTCATTTGATATTCTAACAGGAGAGATTTAGGTCGACATTCTCTTGTTGACAACAGTCAGATGTGATTGTAGCGAACAGGTGTCAACACGGCAACAGGTGAATTTTGTCCAGAGGCCTTAGCATAAGCATTTATCGCGGACATCAGGCTTTCGTCCTCTTTCTTATAGCTTGGTTAGAAAAGGATGTATGATGTATAACCGCGAAAAAAGTCAGTGTGCTAGGGCTACATAAGCGCTTTTGGGCCACTTGAATGTTATACAGTATAATATTTATATGCTATATAAATATTGTTGGACAGCGTGAAACTTATAAATGATGTGATGTTTGCAATGCTTTCTCTTCTCATATTTCAATATTACACACCATGTGGTAGGTATAAAAATAGGTTGACCCTTAAGTAGCTTCCTTCAAACATTGAAACTTTCAACTGTGGTAAAATAATATCTTTAGTCTTACTCGGTATAGATTTTATTTTGACAATATAATTTAAAAAAATACCCTTGTTTTGGGTGAGCAAATTGCGAGGTCATTCCAATATAGAAGTCATTCCATTTCATCTTCTAATATTATTACCATTCAAATGACAATATGTTTTTAACTCGTCATTCCGTTATCATCTCCATATGCAAAACAAGCATCTTAAGTTATATTAAATTAAAAACTGCCTTTTAGAAGCAAGAATTCCGACCATCGATCGGTTGGCATTTAGATTACAAACACACAAACTTATAGCCGTCTGGGTAATTAGCTCGTGTGTGGTCAGGCGAAAAAACATAATGTATTTCAGTCATATTTACAGGTGCAATAGATATATAAAATGTAATTAAGTAAAATATATTAAAGCAGTTAACTTTAGAAAGAGAAACGTTTCCTAGGCCGCCACCCCGAGGCAAGATTCCTATAGGGCTGGTATAGTCTCTTTGTTTTTATGTAATAAAGAAAAATATTTGAAAGAGAAAAGGTGACACTTTAAACGCGAAAGTATGTGAAGATGGATGTAACGATGTTTGTTACTCTTTCTCGCAAAAACTCTGAATACACTTCTGAATTCTCTGGAAGCGCTCCAGTCCAGCGATCGAAACGAGCGCTTGGATGTCACTGAAATAATGTGACGTGAACCAGCACTGGATTACACTGGAATATATCCATTCTAGTGAGCAATCCATCTACTGACTGGATTGACGGTCTACTTTTTCATTCCAGCTGCGTGTAGGGCGGCAATTCCAATGTTGGATTTAACGTTGAGGTGAGCAGCGAACAACATTGTTGTTTTTTGGGAGCAAGACTGAACTAATGTTGACAATGCTGCAGTCAGGGCATTATATATATTAACTTTACCAATGAATCAAACCCGAGACCTCCACCACAATCAAAACAACTGACCCGCGATGCGGTCAATTTAAAAAACATGTCGTTTAACAGTACCTGTGTGGTCGACGTTCGATTTTGAATCGCTCTGATCCCTAACGAATCGATCTTTCATAAAGCCCAATTAGTACCATTATTCGCGCATGCGTCCAAGCGTGTTAGCCACAAAGCACTTCTGACGGGAGCAGGCAATGTACCCTTTCGCCTTTGCCACAGTAAAGAGTACACGGAATTATACGCATCATCGTTCCAAATACAGAATTTTAATAAATGGAACCAGTTGATCATCAATTGAGATAGATCACTAGTAAGTTTTCGTCCAAAAAATACGCAGGCAATAACTGCTTCGGTCATGCATGAGAAACTTAATTTATTTCACTTTTGTGTAACGATTTTGCTACCATGTTTTGACATGAGCGTAGCGTGTCTCGTCATACGTACACACGTTGCCCCCTTTGAGAAGCAGCAGGAAAGTGTGGTGTAAATATAAACTACAGTAGCGTAGAGGTTTTCCGTAGAGAGGCTCTGTATCACTGATACGGCTAAAGGCAACTGCCGTCATAATAGCTATGCGGTGATAGCGAAGGCGCGTGCGCATGAACTCAGGTCAACCAATCAGAGAGCTGGAAGTGAGGTTGATCGTTTGATTTTTAAATTGATGAAATTATTCTAAAAACAAAAGAGGTCCGAGTTTTGACCGAAAAGTGCCGTTGGTTCCGATTATAGTGGTTTACGCTTATATTTAACTGACTTGAATCAAAACAGGGACTATACTTACTCAAGAAAGTAAGGCAAATGTCCCAGTTAGTGCCCTCAATAGCCCACTATTCATAGCAATAAAGGCAACAAATAGAGTCAACTAATTATTTTTTTCACCCATTGGCACTTGTCTTATGGACCGTTTTCTGGGTCCAAATAAATGACAAATTGTCATCTGCTATCTTGTATCCGAAAATAATGTCAAATTCGAGCTGAGCTAAATTATATGAAATTGACATCCTCGACGTTTTATTGCGTCAGAAACTGTAATCCGCTATTTTGAACAAAAAAAATAATCAAATGGAGCTTATCGCAGCCAATACCACCCAAAAGTTAGGTCCAGCCAGCATAGGTTTTTAAAATTCGAATGTGACGAAAAACTTCACCAAACGGTTGTCTCGCTAGTGTAAAACTCATAAGCAGCTTGAAAGTTAAGCAAACATTTTTTGAATTTATCATAATAATATTAAATTAACATTCAGTAACTTAATTATAACTTTAATCGCAATAACATACAAACAATAACCCAACCGAGCAATCGTAACCAAACGTGTTTAATAAAATAACACTATTAACAAGGTTTAAGCATCCTGCAGTGCTAAGTTCACCATTAGTTGCGTTTGTGTTGTGTGTGTGTGTTGTGTGCGACCTGCGACCCACTGCTTGCGGGTGGGACGTATCATTATATCTATTCACTTACTTGTTCCGTGAAAGTATATTTGCTTGGAGGCGGCAACTACTCCAGATTTATCCGGAAGTGATATGCACGCATGTGTTAATTGTACATTACTTAAGAATTGAAGTCACTGAAATATTGTCTCGAGGAACAGATGAAAGTCTGATGAGATTTTCCATTCTAATTTGGGCACACTTTGACTAACTTATTAATACTTATTGTAGTTTTGTTTCTCGTATGTTACTAACCCTAGGCTTAAGTACTTGTCGCATCGTCGCAGACAGGGAGGGAGAAGACGCCAGCACTTTCATCGCACCTGATCCCTCAGTAGAGTCGGCCGGCAAAGGATGGGGATCCCGAGCCGGCATAACACCATCGACTCTACCCGTCTAGTCTAAGGGAGGATCAAGTGTTGTGATCTGCCTCCCCCCTTCCTCCTCTTATGCCTCCCCCCTACCCCCCTTTATGAACTGAAGTTCAGGGGAGGTGAGTTCCACATAACCACCGCGTCATTCCCACAGCGCGGGGGTATGCGTAATGCATTTTCCATTGTTAAAAAAATAAGTACTTGTAATCTAACACTAAGGATTTTTTAGGTTAGAAATGAAAAAAAGAATTTGAAGTTACTTTAATTATTGTACTCCGCCCGCACTCAGCTCATCCATTGCTTCGTGCATCAGCGGGTGCAGTCCGTACCGAATGGCATAGCCCAGGAATGTCGGGCTAACTAGTCCCGGGCGGAAAGTGGCTTCTTCGAGCTTCGCTGGAAAGCCGCGGGGGGGGGGAGGGGTCGCTGGCCCGGGGTCGGGGTCGCCGGCTCACTTAGTGACAAGTGCCACGTGCGCGTTTACCGCTAAATGAGACTTGTGCGAAGTGTTAGGGTGGGTGTGGAGGTTGCTCTATAACAGTGGTTAAATAAGCTTTATCTTCACACATATCGTAAGTCCTCTATTATGCGTTCAGAAACCGTAGGTAATGACCATCATTACGACAGTCATTTTTTTCTTCAAAAACCAATACAATTTAAAAATAGGCCTCAATACAAAAATTGATTGTCGGTACAAAAATCAGCTAGATAATATGTTTGTCTATGATTAAAAAAAGAAACAGCCAAATTCGTTACAGGTTTATTATGCCTTCGGCTTCTGAACCCATCTTAGAGTACTTATGATTGTGTGTAAATAAAGTAATGTATGCAACTCTACATAATTAGGCCTTAAAACACTCGTGTGATCCCATTATGAAACTCGACTTGGCCTCGTTTCTCAAATACACACTCGTGTTTTAAGGACCCTCATTATGTAACAGTTGCATAGTAACGCGGGACCATTTCACAAAATTTCTCTCTTGCCATGGACATCCAGCTATGGCATCCTCCAGCATGACGAACACTCCTTTGATGTAAATTTGACCAATGAGAATGGGCCGAAACAAAATTTCACTTACAAGATTTCACCGGAAGGGACGCTACAAGCATGTATGAAGGAACATATATACCTATATATGTACCTTCATACATGCTTGTAGCGCATGCAACATGCAGCATGTAGCATGTTGCTACAAGCATGTATGAAGGTACACATATACCTACATAGACTTGATTTTTCGGGTTGTAAATGCTTGTGACGCTACATTTGGTAGGTAAATTACGATTAGGATGGGATGGGATCCTAACGGATCCTCTATTTCTAGCGAAGAAATATGTAGGATCCGTTGGGTCAGAGATCTATTTATGTGACTATGATCAAATCTCATGATGGTTTCATGTTGAAATAGGTACGTAAGAGTTTCTAGTCAACAGATAATAAATAAGTACTTACTGAGCCCTATTTGCATTTTGACACCGCATTAGTTCAGATCCTTGTCTTTGCAAATAACGAATGGCATGCAAATTTAAGGCCTTGTATGGAATAGGATGTGGAACTGGAGCGACGAGCAAAGCCATTTAATGGCGGCTGATGACCCCAATATGTATTGCGAAATACACTTGCATCAAGTACCGGATTATTTGATTTTAGACGGTTACCATGGTAGCTAAAGCCCTTTCGAACTAAAACATTTGCAAGATTACTTTGATTTCTTTTTACTTGTTTGGATGTGCTGGGGCACGCGTTGACTTATCACTTTAAAAGTCCCCATACAAAACGTTTCAATTTCCTTGTAAGTCCAAGCAACTTACTACAATCACAAGTCCGTCCTCCACATAATATGGGTCACTAAGAAACGGCGTACGCACTCGGATTAGTACGATATCTTCTAGATGGGGTTGTGAAGCTAGTTCGTCCTGACCCATATGTGTGGCACTGGTACGCAAACGTGTTAAGCCAAGTTTAATGACAACTACAGCACTATACAAACACTATACAAACGTAGTGTAGAACGCTCTCCGATCAGGTGGCATGACGATCTGCGAAAGACTGCAGGCAGATGCTGGATGCGGCAAGCTGAAGACAGGGCGCTATGGCGCTCATTAGGGGAGGCCTATGTCCAGCGGTGGACTAGAATAGGCTGATGACCATGATGATGACAACACTTTAAATTAAATAATTGATACTTATACTTACATACTTGTGTCAATAATATTAATTAGTAGCATGCATGAAAATGCAAATAGAATATTTTCAAAGACAAAGCATTATAATTGGTTAGAGGCCTTATTATTATTATTTGCTATCAGGACTATTATTAAATTGATGGTTTAGATGATTTTATATTACGCAACCAGCCTATTTATTACACACAAAGTTTACAACAGATGACGAAACGCCATGATATTTGTGTCATCGTCAAGCAAAGCGCCCCGTGATGATTCACAGCTTCCCAGGCACCGTGAGATGATGACTCAGCAACGTCGTGATGGCTACATGTGCGACCCCTGCTCTACCTTCCTAATAAAAAAGGACTTAACTGCCGTGACTTTCCTATGACTATACGATCTTTTATATCAAGAGCACAGTGCTCCCAATCGATGGTACGGGTAAGTTAAAGAGCTATTTGAAGCAACTGGCGTTTTAACTGGTTAAAACTTTTCCAAGTTTGACATCCAATAAAAGAGACAACATAATATTTTCTTACTCGGATCAATGAAATCGAAAGTGCCTCCAATTTCATTATATTTCAATTTTTGAGTCAGGTTCCCTGTTTTACTTCCGAATCAAGTTTAATTAGGTACTTATAATACGATTTTTTATATCACCGCTAAAAACAAATGGCGGCGTTTTTTTATTTCAAAATAGCAATAATTGTTGCTGTCGGGTTTGAAACTTTGGGTCCATGGGGTCCCAGCGCTTACAAGCTTATTTCTGAGTTACAAAAGCGCTTAGTTGATGCAACTTGTGACCTTGTGTTTTCTCTCTCAAAGAAACAGCATCGCTATTCAGCGAGGCAACGCTGCCAGCCTTTTGGGCACCATCCCACGGGGGCCTTAGATTTAATTTAATTTAGTATTAAGTTGTAGTTTATTTAGTTTAAGCTTAGATTTAATGTCATTGTAAATTGCTTTTATTATGTAAATAAAGTATTTAGATGTTGCAATAAAGTAATCTGCAATATCCCAGATGTTTTCGAACTACATTGAAACGTATCAAGAACTAGTTCAAGCAAGCGGTCCCTGTGTTAACAACAATCACTGTTTTCATAATACCCTTTAAGAAGTAACCGATGTTTATATTCATAAGTTGAGCTGTCCAGATGTGCGAACTGCATTTATTTGTTACTCGGCTTAACTTAAAAGATAATTGTTAAGTAAGTAACAGTTTAACTTGTTTGTTAAGTTTCTAACCACATGTTTGCCGAAATGAGAGGTGTTTAATGTGCTAAGTTGAAGGCATTAAATTTAACTTAAATGTTTGCATGGGCTTGAGTCATCACGTCATCAGAGTTGATTGTGAACTTTTTGGTATTAAAATTTAACAGAATAGCGCTCTATTGAGCTGTAATTTTTTGCCTTTGTTTAAAAATATCATATTTCCTAATGTCAGGCTATCTGTCAGTGGGTAGCTCATTTGTTTACCTATCCAAAAAAAACCGTGATAGCGTAGTGGTTTGACCTATGGCCTCTCAAGCAGAGGGTCGTGGGTTCAAACCCTGGCTCGCACCTCTGAGTTTTTCGGAATATGTGCGGAATCGCATTTGTAATTTATCATGAGCTTTTCGGTGAAGGAAAACATCGCGAGGAAACCTGCACGCTCCTGCGAAGCAATTCAATGATGTGTGTGAAGTTACCAATCCACACTGGGGCCCGCGTGAAAACTATACCCCAAGCCAAGCCCTCTCATTCATACAGGAGGCCTGTGCCCAGTAGTGGGACGTAAAAAAAATTAAAGGAAACACTCCTTTTATCATTACTGAAAAAAGTTACCGAGTGGAGCTAAGTGGAGCGACGACCTGGTAAAGATCGCGGGACCGCGATGGATGCGGAAAGCACAAGACCGGTCTCAGTGGAGAGCCGCGGGGATGGCCGCCGGCCAGCAGTGGACGTCTTTCGGCTGACATGATGATGATGAAAAAAAGTTTGTAGACTACGGGGCGAAATTAAAAGCAGAAATTTGCGAAAAACGTGAGGGAAAGTGCGAGAGAGCGGCGTGCGTCTTAGCTCGTAGAGACAGTATTAGCGACTGACGTCACGGCCATTTTTACCCATGTACCTAATGCAATGTACCCTCCGTTTTTGACACATACCACTCCGGCTCACACCAACCCAACTTTATTAAAAAATACCAAATATTTAAACTTAAAGCTACCACGATTTACGCGTCGCCTACAAAGTTAAAGACACATTTCACAACTTTTCCGTTTTCTGCTGCCGCCCATTCCTTTGACCTTCTCCTTCTACTGTGGCCTCAAGAAAATTGTCTTCTTTAGATACTACATCTTATTTGCGGATGCATCAAATACCAACGGCATGAATTAAGCTCGTGAGTTTATACAGGGTGGATCGATAGTTCCATAACATTAAAAGGATATGTTTTTAATGTTAAACACCATAGTAACCACCAACCACGAGTAAATGATGAAAAACTTCTTTAACAAAATCAAGCACTAAACTAAAATTCAGTTTCAAAATAGTGATTACGGTTGAGTGTCGGGTTGAGCCTTAGAGCAAGAAAGGAATGGAAAGGTTAACGCGCGATTTCCCCTCTGCCAAATCTCTAACATTAAGTCTGATCAAAAATTCAAAATGATCAGGGTCTGTTGATTGTGTGCGTGTTTTTGGCATTTGTGTGACAGTTTTGTTTTGTTTTAGTGTGCGTTTGTAGGAACGCAACAAATTTTAACAGGAGCGTAGACGTGTGCTGTACGTATGTGTTCCTCGTCCCCCTCAGAAAGTGGCAGAAAAATTGTAGTGCTTGGAAGTCAAAGGCAAGGTAATGGATTGAGCTGACTTAAGTAATGGACGCCAGCACAGCACAGCACAGCAAAAGGAAAAAAAAGCTCTGCCTGCCTGTCTAACTTTCCGTCTGTTTGTCTTCCAACTGACCTAGAATCATGAAATTGGCACAAAGCAAGAGGTCCTTGCCAAAATGGAAAACGTTGTTGCAGAACTTTCCGTTGCGCGTGTCCGACTTGCACTTGGTCGTTTTTTTAATTCATTGTTGTTTCCGCACCCTGTATAAATGTCTAAATACCGTTGTAGGTACAGTCAGCAGCAGCAGTATGTAGCCTAAGCAACCGTCGCGGTCACAGTGATCTGCACAAGCTCTTATGTCTATAACAGTAGAGCAGTGCTTAGATCATTGTGAACGCGTCGGTTGCTTAGCTACTTTTGCCGCTGACTGTACCTGACTCGGGACAATGTTGTTAAATATTGGCGCGCTTATTTAACCGGTAGTGACATCGGCGCAAGCGCACAGAGCCGATTCCATCCAGTATGGCGTTAGAATGCAACAAAATTGCATTAAAACTATTGTGTTATATTTCGTATTATGAGTTTTCCAGTATTTTTTAAGTCGGAATTTATTCTAGACATACATAATTATGAGACCTTAACGAATGCAGTGCTATTTATTATTTTCTACTCTTGTTGCTATAATGTTCTATTTTATTTTCCTAAAGATTTAGTGAGTTTTCAATATCATTCTTTTTTTTAGTTATATATTGAAAGAGTTTCTCGCGGCGCATTCTTTTCGGCAATCACGGTCTTTCTGAAAGCGTTGGTAGAGTCAAAAAATTACGTGTAAAGGAGAATTTTACAGCCTAATTACTGAATACAATTTTGATTTTCGGCAGTCGGGTAAAAAGTAAATTTTAATTACGTACTTATGGACTTCGCGGTGGTCTTACAAAACTGGCTGGTGTTAGGATGCTAAGTTCAACACTGGCACAAGAGCATCCATCTCCTACTCACAAGACAAGGTAAAAGGAGATGACACCATCCCGCTGGCGCCACCGAATAACTTAAAGAACAATGGAAGTGTCACTTGTCACTTGTTAGAAAACATTTGGAATTTAAGTACCTATACCGTTCACTCACACGCTATCCAATCAGTAAAACACCTTTGCCCCCTAGGAGTACGCCTAAATTTGACGAGTTTAAAGACCTTTTGAAGAGCATGTGAGCAGTAAAATCCATGGTAGCCTAATGGTTTGACCTCAGGGGGCCTATGTTTGAATCTCACCCGGTGACTAAATTCACCAATTTCTAAAAAGTTCGTATTTTTGAATCTCATCGGTGACTAAAATTCTCATGTCTATGATATCAAATACGAATGCCCCCACCCACTAGTAAACGAGAGCACTGAGTGACTTCTTGACCACTGGCAGTGACAGCCAACCTCAATCTTTTATGTTGGCATGCTTGTCTATGACAGAAACGCAAATTAGCTGCATGTTAGTAGACGGGTATGGCATTCAAAAATAAGGCTTTTGACAAATAGTGATATCAATGTCGTAGTCATCTACGAGAATTTAATCACCAAATGAGATTCAAAAATCGATCCCCTGGTTATTGAACACCAAATAACAAACACGATAGAAAACACACACACACATACACACAGAAAATTACATAGCAGCAATAGAGGCTTAACACCTATGAGTTTGACTGTACAACACACTATAATTAAATAGAGCAAATATGTTTATTTAGTGGACTGTAAAACGCCAGCAATGGACTGCAAACAAACGCACTAAATAATTTAATTGAGGCTGCGCTTGCGTCGATTTGAGACTCTTTACGATCCCCATCTGGCCTTATACTACGAAGTGCAAAATTCGAACTTCATGACGCGTCATGATGAGTGGTGGTGATAGTTGCGTCAGTGATTTTTGATGATTCGTGTGGCAGTGGAGGGGGAGGTATTGCAAGAAAACATACATTTGTCGCATAGACGTAGCTACCTCACTCGTCTGGTCGCGGGTGAGCAAATTTTAGTTCATTAATATAATGGACCTCCGAAAAGTTGCGCCTGGTTCAACCAATAGGCACATTTTAAATTTGACAGTGAACGCGTAAGCTATATAAACATTGTTAAAATTCAAGTTATGTCACAGAATAGTGTCTCGGGTCGGGTGCGCGGGCGCGGCGGTGGCGTGATTGCCCGCCCGGCCTTACAGGTCGCCGACGGAATGCCACACTTTTCGTAACCATGCTCATTGGGCTTTCCCTCAAGTAGGACCTTAAGCATGGCTTCGTATCTAGACTTGGAGGCGGCTGGTGCAAAACTAGGGTCATACACTTATTATAATGTGATATGATTATTAAAATAAATTTTGATTTTGTGTTTAATTTTTGCTATTCATGTACAACATTTTACTATTAGCAATGTAAATAAAGAAATACCTGAAACTTAAAACAAAAACCAATACTCCAAAACTCAATTAAAGGTAGAAAATCTCTCCAAGATCGCCACCAATGGACTAAGGAAACACTTTACTAACTGTACAAAAACACAAGTTACAACCAATCAAGTTCATGTACTAAGGCTTGTCCTTTTAAGGGATCTTTACCAGTCAACCACTGAGTGGTGGAGAAGAATAGTTTACTAAGGATTGATAAAAAGTGGGTTAATAATTATAAATACATTAATTACTATAACTGCTGGCAATTTCTTACCGGTATCAGATAACTTGAGCTCCACAGCTTACAAAAACATCCTCATTAAACTTAGCCACACTCAACTAACAGTAATTCTTCTACCCTGTAATAAATTGTATGTATGTATGTATGTATGTACGCTATCAGATGATGATCCAAAGGTCAGCCGAGCGGGAGCGGGCCGTGGCGGCCTATCAGCGAATACTAACGACTCACTGTGTCACGATGGTGTTAACTCGCGGAAGAGAGAGGGTTAAATTGCTAAGGAATTTTCACATTTATACCATGTGCTCCTGACGTCAGTAAATGTTTAAGTAACTGAGGGTCGAGCACGGCTTTACGAAAGCTGCGTAACGTTACGGTTATCGTATCGAGATCGAGAAACCTCATACTAAATTTTTCCAAATACGCTCACGGGCGGGCGCTGTTCCAAACGTCATACAAACTCGACAACGTTTATTCGATTTTACGTGACGCAGGTTGCCACACGATGAAAGGAGAAAGGGCACCTATCGGAGGCCACTAATGAAATTAAATTAGTGTCGAAAGCCTTCATAATATTAAGCAATACTTTTTTAAGTTACGATAATAAAACTTTCACCAAGTAATACTAGGATCGTTATCGTTACATTATTCAAATTTGCACATTCATATTGCGGGTGGTAGGACCTTGTGCAAGGTCCGTCCGGATCGCTACCGCCGTTTTACTCGCTAATCCTGCCGCTAAGCAGCAGTGTTTGCACTGTTGTGTTCCAGTGTGGAGAGTAAGACAGCCGGTGTACGGGCACAAGAGACATTTCATCTTAGCTTTCTAGGTTGGCAACGCATCTGCAAACCCTCCGGGGTTGTGGGTGTCTATGGGCAGTGGTGATCACTTACCATCAGGTGACCCACTTGCTCGTTTGCCTTCCTCGTCGTATAAAAAAAATCTTTTTGGGCAAAGACTCAAGCGGTGCGTAGCGAATAAGCAAGTCTAACATTTTTTTCCTATTGTTGACATTGCCAATAATCAGAAACTTCTGAGCTGTGCAATGTGTCAGCTGACGTCATAACGGCTAGGCACTATAGTGTATACGTATCATAAACCAATAGGATGTGTCCTCGAGGTGTCATTTGCACTCCTGTGTGCCTAGAAAAGTGTCAAACGTTCCAAGCATTTCGATTTCTACAATCGCTTACTAATAAAATTTGTTCCTCGCGATCACGTGACATTTCGATGCCATAGGTACGACAATCCCGTACAATACCATGCCATTCTATTCTTCTAGAGTAAAGATATCGTTATTATGGTTGGTATAGTTGGTTGGTATTATTTTACATTGTGGTTGCTTTCTGGTTGTCTTTCTAGGCACACAGAAGCGCAAGAAGCAAAAATTCTTATAATATTACGACAAGGTGGCTCTATTATAGAGGCTAATATTTTGTATGCAAATGCTACCTTAATGGCGTATGCTCAGAAGAATAAGACAATGTAGGCACACAGTTACTAAGCAGTACCTATTCATGCGTTGTCTTTTAAGAGTTAGGTACGGGCCTGTGCCTACCTAAATGGAACCAGTCCAAATGCGAAATGTTAAAAATGCGCATAGTATTGTACGCACAGATCGGATCGACGCACGCGCAGTGGAAGGGCCTGAATTCCGCAAGGACTACCTTCACCTGACCTAGCTGCTATTCTGAGGAACCAAATAGAATGAGTACCTTATCGTACCCTGGTCGTATCTAATGAAATGATACCGCTAAAATAATCGAGCTAATTGTATTTTTTGTTGCAAATAACGAATGAATTGTAAAATAGGACAGTCAGGTTAAGTGAGAGTAATTTTACTATTACGTATAAATAAATAAAACCGACTCAAGTGCGAGTCGGACTCGCTCACCAAGGATCACGTATCTAACGTTTTTCGGATTTCTTCCTTCACTTGTGTTGTTGAAAGAATTTCATGATTGGCCTTAGAACAATGGGATGTACCTAATAGGTTTTTATTCATTGACTTCGAATGGGCAGACGGACAGGCAGGCAGGCAGACGGACAAGAAAGTGATCCTATAAGGTTTCCGTTTTAAAATCAAAAGACACATTAAAGCTGCCAAACTTTGATCATAAGTCAATACACCGCAAAAAACTTGGCAGGAAGCATTTTTTCTAAAAACAAATTGTAATTCTCTTACCTAACTCTCCTACTTAACCAAAATAGTTAACCAGAATAGGTGTTCTGTTTTCATTATTATGTACCTACACAGCGGCTTAGTTTTGCTGTGTGTTGAATCAAGCTAGTTTAACTCCGACTTGGGATCTAGTTTCGATTAATTTAACGATTTAATTGGTTTTAAGTAAACGCACATTAAATTGTATAACCAGTTCAAAATTATGTGTTATGTAGTGTATACTGTTCCTATACTTAATGTGATATGATCTTAATGTTTTCAAAACTCTGATTTTCACATTTTGAGCCCTGTAATGTTCAAGTCTTTGTCGTCTTTTCGTAGTCCTATCATGATCTCGAGACACAGTCTTATTATCTAATGCGCTCGGCTTCGCATTAGCATTCGCCATTTTTTTCTGTCAAATGGTACGTTACGTGATCATGAGAGAAAGATATGGTAGAAGCCTCTGTAGTATGAAGTTAAAGCAAGCTTATTCCTTAAAGTTAGTTTAAATTCAATGACAATTTACTTATGTGGTAAATTTTCCTCACTTTAAAATGTTTTAATGATTTGCTTAGCGTTACCTATTGTTTGTCGGAAAAAACGTTTCACCATTTTTTCGTTTGTCCGAATGCATTTTTTTTATAAAACTGTATTTCAGACTTTTTTTAAAACGAACCATACCTAAAGGGTTCAACACGCACGATGGTCCTGAAATAAATCCTGAAATATTTACAGTTTCGGAAAAAAAAAATCGGACAAACGAAGAAAAGGTGAAACGGAACGAAGACGAAACGTTTTTTCGGAGTTGTGATAAGTTACCTTTTCATAGCAATACAATATAACCTGTAAGCTATATATTTAAAAAGTTAAAAAGAGGAATGAGCGTTTGATGGCTTGTTTTTAATTCTGCCTGCACAATGCCCAAAACCCTCACCGCATACTTGTCGAAAGTGTTCAACCAAGAAGTGCAAACGGAGCCACTTTCACAGCAATAATATCACAAAAAAATTATACTTAACGCAAAATACCAAATTCCTCGGAATAATTGAAACCTGACTCACCGAAGTCAACAAACGCAGGATTACCAATTCTCGACATAAAATTAATATTTTCGAGATAACGCTCGCGGTCGAAACACAGCGAAACATGTTTATTAATATTTTATTTAATGTGCTAAGTGGATATAACGTTTAATGAGTTGCAGTAATAATTTTCGAAAATTATTTTAAACTGCTTGGGAAGCTTCAAGTACACATTTGATTTTAGGGTTCCGTAGCCAAACACTACCATCGGGACCCTATTAACAAGACTGCTGTTTGTTTGCTCGTCCGTCCGCCTTTCAGGCTGTATCTTAAGAGCCGCTAAAAAAACAAATCTATGGTCTAGAAGACGAACATATTATATATCGATTGAAAATAACCGCATCGAAAGCGGTCCATCTATTTGGGAGCTATTATACCACAGACAGATACACAGACACACAGATACACAGGTAAAACTTATAACACCCCTCTTTTTCGTCGGGGGTTAACAATGTTAACAAGTAAGAGCGTGTATTTTGCTAAACTATTTAAAAATATTATGTTTTAAGTTAAAAGTCGACGTTGAGACCACATTCTCCCACTACCTACCACAACTTTACCAACTAACTACGGTCAATCATAGAAGTTTTGTCAAGCTGGCGATGCGGTATATCTGTGATGTGGTATATTCTACTGATTATCTAAAATACTTTTAATATTTTGTAAGTGATCTTGACGTGGAATGTTGGTGTAAGATATTTTTAATTAGTATGTTTTTGTTTTCTTTTTGGTCTACGTATAATGCTTAGGTTAGGTTAGATTGCGTCCGAGGAAAATGAACGTAAGAAGTTGGCTAAACTAGATTATTTTTAACATTTAAGTAATGGTTATCATATGTAACTGTGTATTACTAAATTCTTAACATATAGGTATTTTGACTTATATTAAGAATTTAGTAAAATGCACAGTTAGACTATTAAGTGAAAACAAAAAACTCTATCAAAAATATCTCTAACCAAATCTCATGTAGGCAAGTTCCCACAGTTAATCTTAAGCTAACATTTTAAGAAATGACTTTCAATATTAAAACTTTTTGTCCGACCATATTCTATGGCCATCTGCCACGAACCCTTGCCGCCATGTGTCCAGTAATTGTTAAAAAAAAGTTAGCCATAGACAAAAGGCGGGAGATTTATAACTTTTTAAACATCTGGCCCGTACCTGGACCCGAGGTGCGAATGGCCAGTAGGTATGCTACGAGGAGGAGCAATTATAATTTTATTGATTTAAATTATTATGAAATGAGTTTGGTGGAATCTAATCGTAGAGCCATACTACATACATACATATGTAACTGTTAGAGGAAATATTATGAAAAAATGAGTAAATTTACTATTATGAATATGAAAATAAAAATAATGACAAAGCGGGTTTGCCTTACCCATAATGCAATTAAGTTTTTTTTTGTACCTAGCCTACTAAAGATGCTACCTTCATTGCGCCAATACTAGGATGCGCCTGCGGCTTCGCTCCCTTGGTAGAACTTGGTGGTCTTATCCCTTGCCTACGCAATAAAAGGAACTTTCATGCAAAATTTCAGTTTTCTAGGCCCAAGACATTGATGAGTCAGTCAGTCAGGACTTTTCTTCTTTTTATAATATAAAAAGAAAAGTCCTGACTGATGCTCTTATACATTACGTGCCAATTAAATTCGAGTCGTTTGATGATATCAATACAAACTTTTACTTCAACTTGCTACTTCGTGTTAAAGTTAAGAATTTCACTGTCTCTCACAATTTATCTTAAACCAAAATCTTCAAATAACAACCGAAACGCGACGCACTCGACCCATTAATTTCATACACGTAAAATGTTATCACGCACACTCAGATAAAGAAGTCATTACCTAATTTAAATCTGCAAATACTTAAAATGCCCTCTCGGCCGGCTTGGCCTTTTGGAATTCTCTCAAGTAATTAACTTGATTAATTTTGAGATACGTAAAAAATGTTTTAACTCTGCCACGTGCCATTTGCATAGTGTATGCAGGGGATAATTGCATTTATGGGTATGTGTTTACGGGCGATGATGGCTTGGAATAGCCGGCACTTTTATGTCATCAAACGGCTGTGATCATGCTGCGCATGATTCGATAAAGCGTGTTCGAGAATTAAGAGTGCGTCGTTTTCAACTTATTTTTCATTTTGATAGTAAGGGGATTACTTGAGGGAAAGGTCGCAAAAGTCGATTAAGTAATACCGTTTGCATTTTAGGGCCAATAATTATGTTACTTGATGATGTTAAATTATTTTTAGATTTAGATTATTTTTATGTCCGACTGGAACACAAATGTTCTTACGAGGCATTTTAAGCGTATCTTTTCGTGGTGCAAAATGTTATGACTTTATTAGGCGTAAATTCTCATATTCAATGTCGATAAACAGAAGCATTCGACATAGTGTAAAGTTTGTTAAGGAGAACTGTACCTAAAGTAATCATCCTAGCATCTTGATATTTTTTTAATGGCCATCTCGTGTGAGTTTCGTCCACCAGGGAGGAAGCATGGGCGTTATTTTGTCGTTTATCGTTCAGTGCGTCCTTCACTGATTCAATCACTAAGAAAGGGACGCACTAAGCAACGGGCGAGAAAATTACGCACATGCTAGAGGTCCACATAGTGAAAAAAAGTATAACCACGCACGCTAATTCGTCGAGCATCATCCGTCAGCCGATTGCATCGCGACACATGACGCCCCGATGTTTTTACTCTTTTAATTAAAAAAAGGAAAAAAGATAAACGCCCAGATATCACCTGCCGATGCCAAGGTGTAGATTTACACAACCCTAAATTCCCCCTTTTTTAATATCACTACTTCTTTTAATTATGAGCCTTAGGATCTGTCGTCGGATTTCGATAGGTAATTTAGATATGCTTGTACTAATGTTTAGAATAAAAAATGAAATATGTGTAATTACGCGGGAGACTTGAGTGACGAGTTTAATTTGGAATAGTTACATGCGTTAACATATACACATAGGTAGGTAATATACACTGTAGGTTTTATTGAGTTATGTAGATCTTATGTAGTTCCGCTAAAACTATACTTAGGACATTGACTAAAATTTTAAATACTTACACATTACTATCAAAACAGGATTTTTTATTTTTGCCCATTAAATAATACTACCACAATGTTTTAGTTCGAGCCATTGCTAAGGTCCCGCCAAAGATTTGGTCGTGAAAATGTTGTGATAGATTTGTCATTTTGTAAACTTAGCACTCATTTGAAGTAATTAATATTAATTAAGTACATGTTTCGGGGTGAATTAACTTTATTTACATAATAAAAGCAATTTACAATGACATTAAATCTAAGCTTAAACTAAATAAACTACAACTAAAAACTAAATTAAATCTAAATAAGGCCCCCGTGGCATAGTGCCCAAAAGGCTGGCGGCGTTTCGGGTAATTCTTGACCATTCTCATTCACATGCTTTAAAACCATTTCAAAATCCAACGAAACGATTACAATTTTACGTAAAGATAAAATAAAATATATTAAATAAAATATATTATAAGATAAAATATATTGTTTTTAGTTCTTATTTTACGTCGTTGTAAGTTAATCTGTATTAATTACTACCGCACTCAGAGTAACAGAATTCGATGTAAATGTTCCTAAATAGTTCCATTTTTTGGATGGAAAATCTAGTGCAGTATATTGTTGATTTGTACTTACGTCCTTCAGCGGGTCGACGTGTTAAGAAATGACCGGACGATTCCTTTGTCAAATTAAGGAAATCCAAGAATATCGAAAAACCAGAATGTGTTACTCATCTCTGGAAACAGCTGCGCCAGACAAAGGCGATAGTAAAACTGCAATCAAACTCTTATGTATATGCCATAAAAGTTTACTGGTCGATTTACGCGAATAAACAATGGAGTTCTAGATTAAAACATCTGTAGGTTAAAATGTGTTTTTAGCGCATCAGTGCCGTCACGACTCAAATTGCGAAAGAATACCCCTTACCTTACCTACAGACCTTTATATTTGAGTTATTTTACTATCTATGAACCTATAGTATCTTACTGTTACTGTACGAAAGAGTGGAAAGGGAGAGAGGGGAAAGACGGAGAAATTGTATCATCATCATCATCATGTCAGTCGAAAGACGTCCACTGCCGGACATAGGCCTCCCCCAAGGCTCTCCACTCAGACCGGTCTTGTGCTTTCCGCATCCACCGCGGTCCCGCAATCTTTACTAGGACGTCGCTCCATCTTGTTGGAAAAGTTGTACATATAATAACAGTAAACAAATCTTGTATAATCTTGTAGCTTGTATAAATCCGTATTTCAAAATTTTTATATACTTAACTACGCTACGCTGTATGGTTTCTCAAGCGACCAAACGATAGCGCCATTCAGGATGTTAGTTAAATGGAATAGCGGCATCTAGTGGTAAACAATTAAACTAAACTTTCTTGTACACTTAGGTACTTCAGATCAAAAGATCTCGATCCCTTCTGCTATGATGAGCGAATGTTCTTGCCAGTCCTCATATTTTGTGTACCACAGCTCGAATGGCTTAATTGTTTAATGATTTTGAATATTCTTTACAAAAAACCCCTGCTGTGTCATCCAAAAGTCCATTCTCTGGGGCCTTGTGCCGTCACAAAAACAAACTAAATTGTAACCCTTAATTTTCCAAGGCGTAAAGAGCTTGACAAAGCAAGCTCTCTCATTCCCCCCGCGTTCTCGCGAATGCTGTTACACCAGCTAGCGTGTCGGAGCGGCATTTCTTGCAATCTGAAGATATCAACAGATGCTCGAGCATACGGTATCTGCGGAGAGAGGATCTTTATCACAAAAGCACCTAACGGGCGCATCTCGCAGACATCTGCCGGCAGACTCCCACACGTTGTTAAGGCATGAGCGCAGAGCGGACTGATCACACTCAAATGCCTAGGTACTACATACCATAGACATGTACATACATATAGCGTATGGACAGGCCCTTCGGTACTTCGGGTTTGTTGCCAATTTTGTAGCACTAAAATGAATGCCAGCGATATGAGCTGCGCGCACGTCCGTACGGGTACCGCTGGCCGTCCTGTTTTATAATGGTCCAAAGGGCATTTCCTGATGTTAATACTAATGCCTACTACACAGCAAGCCTTCGGATCAGTACCCGTAAGAGTGGAATAGAATTTTGCTCGTATCGTGAACTCAATTTTTTTTATACGACAAGGAAGGCAAACGAGCAAGGCATTATCAACGAGTCAACCATCAATTCAAGCCTTTTCGAGCAAGTGGTAATTTAAGTAACTTGCGGCGCTGTTCCTAGCGTCATGCAAATTTTCTCGATAACGTAGTAACGATTACGTTACGTAGGATTCGAATGTTCGTGCTCGAGGTACAGTAGGTACTCCTACTATTTCCCGCTTCATCTCCCCACCTGTCCCACCGCGCGCAGAGCACTCTCCGAAAGGGTTGCTACAAGGTGCGCGCGCGCATACGCGGTTTTTTGGCGACAAGTTGAAGAAAGGTGCACAGAGACTGAGACACTAAATGTCACCTGTCATATTGTGTGGTGTGTACTATTTGTACCGTAATTATAGACTTGTGGAGTTAAGTTTATTTCCGGGTGTGTAAAAAGTGAACCTTTCTTGATTTTTATGTACCGGCCGATGATGAGAAAAACGCTGAAAAGAAATAAATAATTTTAGCTTTTTCCAATTTGTACCACCTGTTTGAATCTGCTCTTGCTTTCATACGAATATGGTTGCCTGGAAGAGATTACTCCGTTATCACTAGGTCGCCCATGGCTACTTTGTATTTTCTAGGAACTTTTTTTCTGTTATGTTTATTATAAGAGTTCTTGTATTGTATTATATTGTAAAAAGTACAAAGCGTGAAAGAGGAACATTACACTATTCTATCATAAGAAGTAAATTAATACGTGTAATGAGTTACTTATTCCTTGAAAATTTAATAGTCGATTATGTGAGCCAAATTTCTAACCAACTACTGTCAGCGAGAGCCACAATCATGGTCAAAACATTTTAGTACTTATAAGAGCTTTTCATTTCACTAGTTTTATTAAATTATCAGTGAAATAATATGACTCTTATCGGACAAGGTGATTAATGCAATTAAATACGATCGCTTTCATCCGTTCTTGTTCTTGAGCAGTTGGTTACTTTAATTTATTTTAACGCTGACTACAGTTTTTGCAACGTAGACATTTATGGAGAATTTGATTTGAGGTGATCATTAGGAAGATTCTACTTGTATCCTTCAACTTATTTGGAGACAAGCCATTATTACTTTAAGGACTGTATTAAAATAATTTTTACAAGCCTCTTAATTTTGGAACATTTAGAGCAAAATTGCTAGCTCTCTTTTCAGTCTTTCGTTGTTCTCAAACAAGTCCTTTCCACTGGTAGGTAGGTACTAGCTATGCTGCTTGAGGTCAGTTGAGGTCGGCGAGTTCTTCGCTACACAAGCAAAATAAACTGTTCATTATACTAAAGCAAAAAAATTACTCAAATCGGAAATACTTCAGCATACCAACAAGCTCAAACTCAAACAATCTGCAAACAGTATTCGACATATTGTTTTAATACCAGCTGCTTGTCGGATATTGATAAATTGCCACCGAAAATAGTTAAAAAATGCAAAAGAACAAGCATGCGACACTAATCACTTTCTGCCGATTTTTAGACGGATGTAGCATCGGGACGGATATTGGCACCTTTTTATGTTTACCAACATAACTGATACCCTCAGTCCCATATTTACAAACCGTAATAGCGGTAAGTAGGGTACAGTTTAGAATAATTTTAAGTTTGGATGTACAAGGAATAAAGTTGCCGCATAGTAGTAAAATTTTTGGCCTTAAAAAGTAAGGTGATTTCCTAAGTTTTGTAGGTCACTTTTTTGCTATCAATTTATGCAGATGTGTTGTTAAAAATACGCTTCGACAGATGCACGAGTACAGACCTTGAAGATGTTTGGCAGAAAAAATCGAACACCTTTGCTAAGGTTTTTTATTTAAAAAGATACGGCGATAAAGTTGTGCGCGTAAGCTTTTTTGGCGGCAGCTGTGATTTTAGTTAATTAAATGTTTTTAATGGTGCCGCCATTAAATAAGAATGTCATCCCCAGTCATCCTCGACAAGAGTGGTCTGCCATAGGTATAGAACGGGTATTATAATGGTTTCAAATATATTGAGCTTTACAATGTTCTTATAATTTTACCTGAATCAGAGAAACATAGTTATCGATGGAGTAATTTCTAACATTATCGCGTACATATTTTGTACTTGAAAGAGAGTTACAGAACCTTCCTCTTTTAAACTCGGTTAAGACAATTACACTTAATAATTCAGTTTCTGGTTGATTTCACGCTTATTATATATATGACACTAACGAGGTTGATAATTGTCATTTAATTCTTAAGAAAACCTTTAAATGGGCAAAATTAAAAATAATTAAAATTTAACATCTTTCAGTAAGACATTACACGTCTTAAAACCTATTTTTACAAAGAAACTGTATTTAATGGAATATTATTATATTAATTAAGCTGACTTAATCATGTTTTATCTTTTTATAACTAACATAAAATAATAAGCTTTTTAATTATATCTCCAAGAAACAACTTCATTTCTTAGCCTTGTATCCAACCACGCCTTGTTAATGTTAACACGAAGTGCGCAGGTCCAAATGACAGTAATAATGAACTAAACAATAAAAAACCTTAGGGTCCGATCCAAATTAAAAGGACATCTTACCCCGAAGCCAAGTTACACTGGCCACGCGTCCGAAGATAGCCGAACACTTCCGAAAACCAACGAAGATCATCGCCAAAAGACCCATGAAACAAGCGCTACAAGAAATGTGCTTTAATTTGGTTGGCATATGGTTCAGTTATTATTGGCGCCGTGTTTTCGGTATAGCAGATGTGTTTCTCACAGTTTTTCGAGAAACGTTTGTATCATTATTAAGATTTTTTTCTCAAGGCATATGTATAAGACTGCCAGGTAAGGCAGATGCTCTCGGAGCGGTCACTGCGAGCTTCCGGCTGGGAATTAGATGGACTGGAGTGGTTGGGAAGTTAAAGGAGTACTTCCGCTATAATGTGGAGTCTTGCAGGGTTGTAGTGTAGGAAGGTTTTTAAATTAATACAAGCCAGATAAGATCATCAAGCTACCGCATCTAGCTGTTGTTAAGTAATATAATCGAACGACTGAATGAAACTCCCATAATATTGCCCCACATATTACTCCCATTGTACATGATAAAACTACTACTATATTTTACACCCTGGCGATTCGAATCCTTTACAAGAGATTGGCAGATTTTCAGGTGCTATTATAGAAATTGGGATAATCACATTAATCACTTTCCATAAGCATGGTTTTATCAGATTCAACAAGAAATAGTATTGGGCGTTTCTCTACGAAATAGTCGGTGGTAAAATGGCCACTTAGGTACTAGTAGAACCAATCGTGGTGTGGAACCACAGAATTACATAGGGATAGAAGGAATTCAAATTCAAAGTCAATTTATTTGTTTGTAAAACATAGGTACAAAGGAGGTACAAATGTGGTACAAAGGTGGTACAAAGGTGGTACAGGAAGGTGTGTATCTAGCTCGTGTGTCGAAGAGAACGGCTGAGAACCTCATTACGCGTTCCAGCTCCCGACCGACGTCAGTTCAAACACCACCAAAAAAGTTGGAGCTGTTAATAGAGGCATTTAATTTCGTCTCACTTCACACATATGCCAGTTAATACTGTGCAATGCTACACGGTTCTATATACCCGTTTGTGGAACTACGGTACAACCTTGTGGCAGTGAGTTTTGAAATATACAATTTAAGTAAATTGTAAGGAATGTCTTGTCTTAAGAGTGAACACACTTGCGCTGTTATTATATCCGTTTAAAATGTATGATAATAAAGAGGTATGTTGTTAGTGCTTACGCTCCACTGTCGTGCAAGATGGGACACATTAATTGATAATACCAAATTATATGGTGGCAGAGTTACTATAGGTACCAATTATTCATCGTCGTCATCTCCGCCCAATACACAATCCTAGTGTAAGTTGGAAACTTCAAACTACTAATTGCCTTATTGACTTCATGTTCATGTCTAGTTGTGATTTAATATACACAAGCTCAAGGTATGGTATAAGCTCAGGTTCAAATTGACGACCTTGAGAAATGGCAAGGGTATGCGCCACTCAAGCAGTAAATCAAGAAATAATACCATGTTCTCCCGATTACAAGTAATTTGACAGATAATATCGAATCGATGTGGAATTAGTCTCATTACAACGTACTTTTAGCCTACTGAATGGATAGCCTATCTCACATTATAATTTTCGTGCAAATCGAGAGGTAACATTAAACAGTCCTAAACACAGATTATTTATCAAAACATGTACGCAATAGTTACGTAAAGTGTTCGAATTTGAAATAAATTCATTATTGTACTTATTAGCGATCGGAACACTCGACTGTCTTTAAGCGACCCAAAGTCACCTGGCCAATTCTTGGCGCCAATCTTGAGGATCCGTAAACCTTACACATTTAGTATCTCTTCCCTCTCACATCTCAGCATATATTTGTCCACTGTTGGACGAATGCCACTTGATGATCTCTCCAATCTTACCGGCTTTCCTCGTCCTAATATCTTCCGACCGTCGGGTGGGGGGTCGGCCCACGCATCGGCATGTTCTCGGTCTCCAATGCAGAACTCTTTGGCTCCATCTACCATCATCTCTGCGACACACACTACTTTAATATCATCATCATCAAGCCTCTCCACTCAGATCGGTCTTGTGCTTTACGCATCCACCGCGGTCCCGCGATCTTTACCAGGTTGTAGCAACATCTTGTTGGACGCCTATCGACAGCTAGTCTCCCGGTCCGTGGACGTCATTCGAGAACATTCTGACCCCATCGGCCATCAGTCTTGCGAGCAATGTGCCTCGCCCACTGCCACTTAAGTTTCGCAATTCTTCAGGCTATCCTATGTCGGTAATCTTAGTTCTATACTGCGGATATCATCATTTCTGATTCTATCCCGCAGAGAAACCCCGAGCATAGCCCTCTCCATCGCCCTCTGAGTGACTTTGAGGTTCCTTATGAGGCCCATCGTTAGCGTCCACGTCTCAGATCCGTAAGTCATCACTGGCTACACACACTTTTGACTTAAACACTGCGGTAATTTGGACGAAAAGATACTAATATGATTAGTATAGGTACTCATTCACTAACACCACACTTTATCCCAAACTGACAAGACCTATTTTAGAACGGACGACTTCTATCCTATAATGTTTTTATCGTCACCTTAGACAGTTCCCACCGACCGATACTCCCTGAACTGAATACGAAATCATTCGCTCGAGTTCTATGTAACATTATCCAAGTGTTCCATATTGAATCTTGCAGTTAAAGATTTAGAGTTGGGGTTTGGTTGAGTGGATAATGTGGCTTAGAACTTTGTAATTGTGAACTAGATGGAAGGATATAGTGTGAGAATGCCTGTAGTTGAGGAATTGCAGAAACTTAAGGGACTTGATAATAATGTCAATACTAGTAGCTCTGTGAGATGTAGACCTTGCGAGTTCATTTTATTAGTAAATATCGAATCTGATCACAAAATTTCACGAAGATCGGGGTCGGGAGGAATTAGGATTGTTTCGATAAGGCGTCAGCGTCTTCGATATTATATGACAGCAAATTTTACACTTCGACGCTGAAAACCTAAGAGAGTAACAACACTCCAGCTCTGTTTTTTTAATCCAGTAGTCAAGTTCTATAACGGCTTGTGCGAAGTAACTATTTGCTTAAATATAAGGTCAATTAGACTGCACTTACTTAGCAGCTTAGATGAAGAGTTAGCCAACCTCATAATATATTCTATGGGAGTCTGTGCAACCGTTTAAATACGGGTTATCTTCGAATCTTACATCTATTAATATAGCATCTTGCAATTACAGAGCGATATAGTAAATGCCACTTGCTGACTTTCGAAATGGGATTAATATTACTTTACATAACATTAATAATGTCAGCGTTTTCTGGATTTTTCTGTGTATTCATGTGTATGGAAAAACACAAAAAGATACTCCAATTGAGATCATGAATTCATTGAATATTATTTGCCTATTGAATTAACAGTTTCTTTTATGATGCAGATGGCTTTTTGCTAGTTAAATCTTCGTTTCAGCTGGGACAAAAATGCTTTCGTATGTCTGTCTGGCTGTTCCACTCTATAGGTCGCATTTCTCAAGCGATTCTCGTGAAAATTTATGAGCGAGCAGGTTCTATAATTATCTTTTTTTTTGTCGATTTGTTTTTTGAAGTGTGGTCTACAGCTTACAGAGCCACTAAGTAATATTAAATAGTCGAACAGTATAACTAATGTAAGACAGGTACCGGATTATTCCCGTTTTATTATATCGGATATTAGTCCGACTGTTCTTAATTCGTAAATATGGACCTCCGCAAAGCACCTAGCGCCTGATTCAATCACTTATTCATAAACGTCACTCGAGCCTCCATTAGCTAAAATAGGTTTCGTCTTCTTCTTACTATAGGAAATGTCAATGTGACAAAAAAGGACAAACGAACTTTAACGGCACTTTAGTTAATATAGGTTTATGAATAACAGGGTAAAGTCTTTACTAATTAAAATAGCCCAACGTCAACTCTACGCATAGGTACCTAACCTTAATTATATTTTTATAAACTCACTGAAACATGAATACACAGAAAAAAACCAGAAAAATGCCAACCCCGGGAATCGAACCCGGATCCTCGACACTCCGGGTCGTGTGCTTTTCCCCTACGGCTGGACATAGAGGAAAGGCTGAATTTTTTCCATGTATTCAAATCTTAGCTTGTTTTAACCTAACCTTAATCTCCAAAACTGGACTAGAAACAAACCCATACACGTTAAAACCACACAAACTCATCAAAACCATCAAAACCGTCTTTCTACGGCCGTTTAATATCTAAACTAATTGAACCGCTTTCGGCAAACAACGGGTTATGTTCATTGAGTGCCAACATTAATGTTTGCGGAGTGTGAGGCGAGCCGTTGTCAAACAGACTGGCCGTCGCTATGGAGTGACCACTTAGTATACAGTTTTGAAAAGTTTGGGGAAGGGATATTAAGCATAGACTTTTATTTATGTAGTCTATCTATACGTACGTGTCCCACTGCTGGGCGAAGTCCTCATTTTCTCCCGCCACTCTTCCCTATAGCATGACTGGCCGTGACTTTGTTTGTCGCGCGAGATTACCGGTCCCGTTGCATTCTGATAGAAGTCGCACTGTGAGTTGTGCTACGAGTAGACCTACTGTTGAGGGCATTCATTCATTTGACCATACATATAAGTACATTCGTTCATTTGTTTACAAGAATGTAGTATTTTTATGGTAAATTAAATGTAATATGTCCAATACATTTTGCTTTAGTCTAAATATAAGCATGCTTTGGTGGAGCCAATCCAATTACCTATAGATTTTTTCTGTTTTAGTTTAAATATATGTTTTGTTAGCTTTAATGGTTATTTAGAAATTTTTCGTTGTGCAAATACATACAGTAAATTGTAAAAGTTTTAAATAATTTCAAACAACACTGTAGGTACTTAGTATGCTGATGCCTTATCGTTTTTTATCAATATGAAGGCAAAATCATCAGCGTGTGCTCAATAATCAAATCAAACACCGATTAAAATATCGCTTTCGGCGTCCAACCAAACATTTATACAAGCTCCTGGTATGGATTACAAGACATGATTATTGACCGATCATCGTATATCAAAGGAAAATAATACCTCAGTTTGTCTGTAACATAATATATGTCGAATGATCGATTCAAACCACGTCTAGATTGGCATGGTAATTCGTAATGAGCTTGACAACTGTGGCGTCATCGCGACTTTGAGTTTTTTCCCACAGTCGTGTGTTTTTGAATGAAAACGGGGTAATTTGTCAAAATTGACGTGTCCTTGGAGATTGCAACATTCGTGCAAAGCGAGTTTAGCCATCTTGGTAGGACGCCTAGTATTTTGTCTACTTGTAATGCCACAATATCCAGTAATTGTAAGTTTTCTTGACATTACAATAACTGACTTAAAGAAAATAGAGACGGCCGAAGTTTAACTGAATAAGAGTGACAAGCTGGTGTTGTTTATTCTACAATTTTATTTCGTCCTTTTATTTTTCCTTATTACCTGTTAAATCTAGAGAAAAAAACCATAAATGAATTCCAGATCAGCTTTAATATTAAAATCATTTATTTAATAACAAATTATATCCATAGAGATACTTACAACACAAACAAAACTTACAGCTAACTATACTTATAGTGCTTATAGCTTTTATTGAGTGTCCATAACATAACATACTTGTATCTTTTCAAAACTTGTATTTTTCCACTTACACTTATGATATTACAATTATTCATATTCACGTCACCCATTTCTATTTAGAATTAGAGTATCATGTTCTATTAAAAGAACTACCTTTATTCAAATGGACAAAGGCTCTCAAAGTAATTTAATTTGAGCCACAACTGGTTTGTGCAAAAAACGCGTAAAGTTCAAAGAGCTACGTGTTTGTTTTTTTTTTTGACTCGAGGTCGCAGTTTTGCCTCTAAGCTTGACACTGCTTGGAGCTAGGCTGGGGTGTACTAGGGTTTGGTTGGAATTTATCATCGTTCATTCATTCATCAACCGTTCAACATTCACTGTTGAATAAAAGTCTCCTTTAAGGTGTCACAACAATCAGTCACTGGCCTTCTGCAAAGATTGGACGCCTTGTACCACTGCTGTGTTTGCGAAATTAGTAGTATATTATTGGGCATTCTGGACCACCATTCATTCGATCGGGCGAAAAATTTCGCCCTCACTCATTCGTGGTGATCCAGAAGCCCAATAATACAATGAATTGCACACAACCTACAATCAACCCAAACCCAACGGTAACCAACCTAACAGTAACCTATCAGCATTTGCGTTCAACATAACGCTCAACCTACACCTGAAATCGCATTGGACATTCTGTTTCACCTCGCGTTCAACGCAACAGCAACTCAAACCCAACGGAACCCAACCTAACAGTGACCTATCAGCATTTGCGTTCAACATAACGCTCAACCTACACCTGAAATCGCATTGGGCATTCTGTTTCACCTCTCGTTCAACGCAACGAATACATCAGCCCAACAGCAACTCAAACCTAACGGAACCCAACCTAACAGTAACCTATCAGAATTCACGTTCATCATAACGCTCAACCTACACCTGAAATCGCATTGGGCATCCACCTCTCGTTCGAATGAGCGAAGTTTTGACTCGAGGTTCAACGACAAGCCAACCCGACGGGAATTTATTCAATGTATTTAAATTTCAGTCCAACTCAAGTCTCAACTAATTGACAACCTAACATAGATATGTTTAATAATGTTTGAGCTTAGATAAAGTAAAAGCAAAAGTACACCATGCACACCGGGTTGATCAAGTCCGATATGCACGAGGCCGAAGCCACTGAGCGCTCCTCGGTCTCAAGCCGCAGCCTTTGACTCAGGTTAACTCAGGTGTTTGCACAACTTGTCTGCGAAGCTGATCAGACTCCACAGACAAGATCGGGTCACCCAGGACGCGTCTAGTTCCCGGCATCCACCTACGGATGTATCGCTATGACCGCTTTTTGTGTGCGTGGTGGTTTTGGATGCCTCCCACCGAGGCTTGTATACAACTCATCCGCAAAGCTGATCAGACTCCACAGACAAGGTCGGGTCACCCAGGACGCGTTAGTTCCCGGCATCCGTTTTCGGATGTATCGCTATGACCGCGTTTTATGTACACGGCAAATTGTATGTCGGATTTATTTATATCAACGAATCTCAAAACCATCGTTAGCGCGAGTTAGGTTTAAACTAATTTACGCTGGAATAAAGCACTAAGTAAACATTATTTAAATTACGAAAACATAAAAATGTGTAACTCACTACACTAGTGAAAACCGAAATATGATTTTAAATTGGTATCGCTAAAACTAAGTCAAATAGTGTGATTTAATTGATGTTAATGTAGAACAACTCCATCTGTGAGACCGCGATACTTTATCACACTTTCTAAATAACTTATATCACTTTATCATGTTGACGTAAAAATTGTCTTGCTGACTAGAATATAAAGTTTGATCAGAAACGAGTTGTAAAGTGATATACATGATTATGTACTTAAGTCATTTCAACTCGAAGACATTGTAGTGTAAGTTAGGTACTCGATCAAATTACGTAGCGAGCGCGCTCGCTAAGGTTTATTGTTCTTAACATGCAAATGGACATACGAGTAGGCGGTGATGACATCTATCGAAATTATTCGAAACCATTTGTATTCTATACGAAACCAGTACATCAAAGGTACTTACTTAAATCATTACTTACACCTACTTAGTTCAGTGCTTAACCCACAGACAGCGCTTATGTTAAACTTTGACATCGTGCGCTAGAATTTGTACCTAGATTTTTGTGTGTCTGTCTGTGGTACCATAGCTCCTAAATGAATGAGCCGATTTAAATGCGGTTTTTCATTTAACAGGTTTTCTAACAATGGTTCTTAGACTTGTTTTATCAAAATCGGTTCAACCGTTTCTAAGATATTGACCTTTGAAGCGAAAATGTCTATTGTTTTTCGACTTTTCTAAGTTGGTTAGGTTATCTTATCATAAATGTTAATAATATAGGAATTGTTTATTTTTGTGTTCAAATTGAAAAAGGTTTATACCTGTTTGTACCTGTAACAAGACAATGTTTGTTTTCGTATTAGGAAATAACAATTGTATGTGTATTTATAATTACGATGTAAAGTAGCAAACATTACAGTTAGAACACGTTTTTACCTAAGTTTAAATCTTCGTCTTAGTAGGTGAGGTAAGATGATATTTGGTTGTGTGAGCTAACCAATTACTAACCTTACCCATTAACTTAGTAATTAAGTCGGTTAATACTGAGGCTATTTGAACGATCTGAGGAGGTTTTTTTCCAGTTTCCGTTATAATTTTAACGTACAGAACTGAGCATGAAAATGTTACCAATTAGGTATTAGCCAATTTTATTGCGCAACGTTATCAAGTTGTAATGTGACACACAGTGCGATCGGCGTCTTTTTGCTGACATACAAATGCGGTGCATGTATGAAGCGTGGTTGCGAAATAATATTCATATTATAAAGGTGTAGGGTTGACAATGATCAATGGATAAATTTACAATTAATGGGTACCTCTATTAAATGCGAATATAAATGTTCTTAAAAGAAATAATGATTACTACAATTACTGAAATACTAATATTTAGGTAATTCCTTAATTTAGCTGGTGAGAAATAAATAAATAAAAAATAAATAAGTAAATTAAAAATTAAAAAAGTAAATTAAAAAAAGCTTACAACTCACTCTCGATTAGTTTTTTGGTATCTTGAATACATGCATATGTGGAATACGAAGTAGGCAGATTTACCAACAGACAGATAGACAAATTCATAACGTTCCTCTTTCCATCGCGTCGAGAATTAAATAATGTAAAATAAAGAACTGTTATGTGCACATAAGCATAATACACAATTGTGATTTGGAATGCGACAGCCCTAGTTCATTTAGTAAAATCAGCAAATAATTTCGTTTAAAACTTTTGCGCGGGGCTAATTTGTTCCTTTCCAATTTCGAACGTGACGTGCACAGTGCATCAAGTCTTCTACATCTTCAGCTCAGAGGTTAAGCTGTGCAGAGTTTCTACGTTAGTAAAGTTTATTTGCTTTATACATCGATTAAAATGTAAGTATGTATTTCAACGTACCTAACGCTTTACTTTCCTAACGAAATTAAAACATTTGGTTCATATTGTTTGTAGGGTTCCAACAGGC
Organism: Clepsis dumicolana; assembly: GCA_963691665.1. NCBI lineage: Eukaryota > Metazoa > Arthropoda > Insecta > Lepidoptera > Tortricidae > Clepsis > Clepsis dumicolana. The sequence continues at coordinate 8,941,403 of OY829523.1, read as the reverse complement.
ATTAATATTTTTAATTTCCTTTCAGGTCTGATTCCGAGTTTGAACCCATCACTGTTGCAAACAGCGGAACCGTTCGGTCAAAAGTGGGAAGGTCGGCTGAAAAACGAAAAGCTTCAGCTCCAAACAGGTAGCCATTTTATATTTATTTTCATATTTCATGTTTTTTATTTTGTCAGCTGGGTACATATTTACTTAAATATTGTTTGTCTACTTTTTTCATTTAAAAAAGGTATTTTTTTTTCTTTTTTTATCGATGTATATGGTTATTTTAAATGTCGAGTAATAAAAACATATTTTTTATTTCAGATCTGATTCAGAGGAGAGCGTTGCCGCTGCAGATGTCAGTATCCCAAAAATAAAAAAACCTGCTCAAAAAAGAAAGCCGTCAACCCCAAGGTATTTTTCTTGTAATTTGTTTAATGAATTTCGACGAACTAAGTACAACTGTCTTATTCATTGTTTAATGTCTGTTATGTTTCAGATCTGCTGCACCCAAGAAAAAAGAAACTAAAAACCCGTTTGACGTGTTCGGAATATTTCCTGAAGACGTTGCTGTTAACCATAAGCCTGCTGAGACTGATCCGCTTGATTCATCCATTATAAGCCGGGTACCGAACGGGTCAACAAAACGAGCTTGCACCCTCAACGGAGACTTTTTCTTGGAGCTGCGGGTGTACAACACTGCTGATATTCGCGGTGAGTTACGTCAGGAGCGTTGGAAAAAGGCTCTCGTTACTCTAAAGGCGCAAATCGATGATGAAACTGTTGAATGGGAGGCATTGCAAAAATTTATTAAAAAGATAAATGTACTTTTCAAGGACGCTAACGTCAAATTTTATTCTAACGATACTAAGTACTAATTTAGTAGGTACTTTTTTGATTTTAACAGATACTGCAGGTTGTCTCTTTTTATTACTTATTTGAATAAAATTTAAACTGCATCAAATTGTGTATCAAGTAATTTTTAATAAATGTTTTTAATAAATGTTAACGATTTATTATGAAACCATAATTTAAACGCTTTTAACGATATTACTTTAAGGGCGCAAATCGATGATAAAACTGTTGAATGGAGGGCATAGCAAAAATTTGTTAAAAAGATAAATGTACTTTTCAAGGACGCTAACGTCAAATTTATTGTAACGATACTAAGTAAGTACTAATTTAGTACTTTTTATTTTTGCTTTTAACGGATACTGCAGGTTGTCTCTTTTTATTATTTGATTAAAATTGAAACTATCAAATTGTGTATTTAACATATAAAACCAGGATTACAGCTTAAGCAAAGTCGCTACATAAAACATGCCCTTTTGCACTCAGTGTTCAATTACAGTAGAAAGCAGGAAGTGGGTAGGGCACCTTAGAAGTAATAAGCATAGAAAAAATTCGGGTGTAAATTTAAACGATGAGGTTGTTGAAATTTCGTCTGCTTTTAAAGGTCGCATAGCATCTTATAGAATAATGGCAACTGATGAGCTGAAGTCTTGTTTACCTGAATCATTTTTGATTACAGTAAAACCTAAAATGCAAAAAATTTTGGAAAATTCGCTTAAAAAACATGTGTCCCTCAAAGTAAATTTCGAATATTTTGGCGATTTTCTTTTGTTTAAAGATGACAAGCAGGAAATGAAATCTTTTGCAACGAAAAATTTTCCTATACATCAAAATTATCAATTCGAAGAGCTTTTAAACACAATAATTATTAGTATACAGAAAAAAATCGAAGAATTTCAGGAGCGCGATTCTGGTTGGACTTTCTTATCTAATTTGTATTTAGAAGTTAACATAAATAAGTATGAACCATTGAAAGCGTCATCTTACATAGACTTACCTAAGATAATAAAAAATAAAAAAGCTTGCATTAATATTCAAAATCATGATAATTATTGTTTTCTCTGGTGTGTTGTTGCTGCTCTTTACCCATGTCAAAACCATCGCGAGCGTCTATCATCTTATCCTCATTTTAAAGACGTATTAAAACTTGATAATATGTGTTTCCCTGTCACTTTAGCCGATATCATTACGTTTGAGCATCACAATATTGATATCAGTATTAACGTATATTCTTTAAAAAACAACCGAACTCTTGTAGGACCTCTATACAGATCGCAATATAAAAGGAAACATCGAATCAATTTACTTTTAATCGAACGCGGTAATAAGTCGCATTATGTTTTGATTACTAATTTACCGCGTCTTGCTCGCGGTCAGATTACCAAACATCATGCTAAGCTTTATTTCTGCGAAGACTGTCTGATATTTTTTCAAACTGAACACGGTTTCAATAGTCACGTTTGTAGTGGGGTTGCTACGGTACTTCCGGAGAAAGGCACCTATCTCGAATTTAAGCATTTTGAACGAAAACAAGACGTTCCATTTGTCGTGTATGCTGACTTTGAGACAATCCTTAAACCCTATCAGAACTGTGAACCTAACACTGACAGTAGTTTTACTACAAATAAACAAATACATTTACCAGCCGCTTTCGCGTACCATATAATTTGCTCTTATGATGAGCAACTTAATCGTTTTGTTCAATACCGAGGGCCAGATTGTGCTCAGAAATTCGTAGATTATTTATATAGACATATTAAAGACATCCATAACGTTTTAGAAAAAGAAATTCCCATGATATTTACTGTAGAAGATTCTTTAGCTCATGAACGTGCCAAAAATTGTCATATGTGTAAAGGTTTATTGTTTGCAGACAAAGTAAGAGATCACTGTCATCTAACGGGCCGTTATCGCGGTGCCGCGCACCAGTACTGCAATCTGCGCTTTCGCGTTCCTAAATTGGTCCCTGTTTTCTTTCATAACTTAGCAGGTTACGATTGTCATTTGTTTATACAGGAACTTAGTAAATGTTCAGGGCCTGTGAAAGTAATCCCAAAAAATAAAGAAAATTGTATTTCGTTCACTAAGTTTTTGTGGATTTCAGATCAAAAGTATGCACAAATTCGATTTGTAGACTCTTTTAAATTTTTAGGAACAAGCTTGGAAAAATTAGCGAATGGTTTACATAAAGATGATTTTATTCACTTGAACAAGTTTTATCCTGAAACTAAAAAAAATAAATTATTAACTCGCAAAGGTATTTATCCTTACGATTATATGTCGAGCTGGGATAAGTTTACAGAGACCGAGCTTCCATCACAGAACTTGTTTTTTAATTCTCTTTCCAACGAACAAATAAGCGATTCAGATTACGCACATGCGCAATCTGTATGGTCCGAATTTAAAATCAAAGATATGGGAGAATATACTGATCTTTACCTAAAAACTGATGTGTTGCTTTTATCAGATATTTTTGAGAACTTTCGGTTCATTTGCAAGTTAAATTATCATTTAGATCCGGCATTCTATTTAACTGCTCCAAGCTTATCGTTTGATGCTATGTTATTAAAAACCGGAGTTAAGCTTGAATTGATATCCGAATTAGAAATAATTCGACTCATACAAAAAGGAATAAGAGGTGGTATTTGCATGTGTTCGACCAGATATGCTCAGGCTAATAATAAGTACATGGAAACTTATGACATGAATAAACCAGACTCGTTTTTAGTATATATCGATTGCAATAACTTATATGGTTACAGTATGTGTCAATCGTTGCCCATGTCTAATTTTAGTTTTCTAGATCATCATGAAATTGCCCAACTAGATATTTTGTCTGTCGAAGATGATGCTCCATTTGGATTTATTCTGGAAGTTGACTTGCTATATCCGGAAAATTTACACCATAACCATAACGACTATCCATTTTGCGCACAAAAATTTATTCCTCCAGGAGGAAAAACGACCAAATTGATCCCAAATTTATATAACAAATACGAATACGTCATTCATTACGTCCATCTGAAAACATGTTTACGCAACGGCTTAACTCTTGATAAAATCCATCGCGTTATAAGGTTTCGTCAAAGTCCATTCTTAAAACAGTATATTCATTTAAATACAGAACTGAGAAAAAAAGCTACTACTCCTTTCCAACAAGACCTTTTTAAATTAATGAATAACTCAGTTTTTGGGAAAACTCTTGAAGACAGTGAGCGGCGAGTTGACGTCAAATTAGTAAATAAGTGGCACGACCGTCAAAACAAAACAAAAAAGTTTACTTGTGCTAACAAATTAATTGCCAAACCGAATTTCCATAGTGCAACAGTGTTGTCTGAAAATTTGGTTGTCGTACAAATGAAGCCTGAAAAAGTAATTTTAGATAAACCAATCTACGTAGGATTCTCTGTATTAGAACTTTCTAAAAGTCATATGTACCAATTTCACTACACGGTAATAAAAAAACACTACCAAGATCAAGTTACTCTGTGCTACACTGATACCGACAGTTTTATTTACAAAATCGAAACTGCAGACTTTTACAGCGATTTAAAAAATATTTTTTTAAACTTTTTTGACACAAGCAATTATAACCCTGTAAATGATTTGCAAATACCTTTACGTAACAAGAAGATTCCTGGGTTATTCAAAGATGAGTTAGGAGGAGAACTTATTACCGAGTTTATAGGGTTACGTTCTAAACTATACTGTATCAAAAGTGATAAATCTCTTATCAAAAAGGCTAAAGGAATAAAAAAACCAGCAGTTCAAGAGTTAACATTAAATGATTATCGGGATGTGTTATTCAATGATAAAATAGTTCGGAAAAAACACATATTATTTAAATCGATTAGGCACGAGATCTTCACTCAATCTGTCAATAAAGTTGCTTTATCTAACAAAGACGATAAACGACATATATTATCAGACAAAATTTCAACCAAATCTTGGGGACATGAGTCTATTTTCTAGTACAGTAGTTATCTAAGCGACCTTTCCTCGAGCTGTAATTTTATTTCGTAGGCACCCAATGGGTAATAAAAAATTAGAATGTGTTTAATAAAATAAAATACGTTGAGTACTTACGTTATTGTAAAATTATAATTATGTATGTTGTAGGGTCAGCGTCAAAAGCCGCTCATCACTTTTGTACCTTTTCGCTCTACGACCAGATGAGCGACTTTTGACGCTGACTATACCAAATAAGTAGATTATCATTAAGTACTTTATTTTTTATAATTACACATTGATTTGTAAATTGTATGGTTTGTTCTTTTTTTTTAATAAATAAATATGAAGTGTTATTAACATTTGTTTTCTTTTTTTCTTTCACCCACCTAAGTATATATAGACTGCGAGGATACCGACTGAAAACACATTTTACTTGAGTTGAAATTGAGTTTTCTCGCTTCGGAGGTTTCCTGACGATGTTTTCCGTCATCAAAAAGCTCAGGGCTCAGGCTTAATTTTAAATGTAATATTTTGATAATGGTAAGTAAAATCATGTTCTGTTGAACAGGCAAATAATACCTATCCTCGTTTATTGCATTGGGTATCAATTAAAACATGTCCTTACGTGTCTTAAGCAGCGCGGCGGCATGCAGCCCGTGCTAAGGTAATTTGCTGACACGTGAAATATACCTATTCACATTTATTGCATTTGGTACCAATTATAACAAGTCCTTACGTGTCGTTGTAATTTGATCGGCATTAAGCAGCGCGGCGGTATGCACCGCATGCTCCGAAGCGCGTGTTAATTTAATTTGCTGACGCATGAAATTACTGTAATTATAAATAGCGGCTGTTATAGTAAGTTATCATTCTGCACTCTACATTCATAACTGAGTAAAGTCGTTCCAAAGTTTTGAAAATTAAGACGAGCTGATCCATTCCCGATTCGGTAAGTAAAATTGGCATTATTTAATATTTATTCGTATTATTTTGTTGCTATTATTGTTTTGTAAGCGTATGAAAATGCTCATATGTGTTGCCAGATGCGTTTATTTATTTGATTTCTTTTGTTTCAGAATATGGAAGGAACGCAAGACACTCAAATCATGTTTTCGCAATATGCACAGGGTCCATTAGGATTCCGAGAAGATGAAGAAGAAGAAGAAGTCAGTGAATTTGTAAAAAAAATTGCAAGTGCCAAAACGAAAACCAAGTCTAGTAAACCAAAACTAAGGCTAAACAAAGTGGTAAAGAGAAGTGTACGAGGTCACCCGCCGTCGTTCGTTATAAACAATGAAGCAACTAAGGGGAACAGACTTGTCAAAATCCAAATAATTAACATAAGTGACTCCGCGCCGGATCAAAACGACGAAACCGGTGAAAACGTTATGCTCAGTGCGCAGTATGTGGCAAGTGACGGATACGATGAGATAATAGACAGTACAGAAAGTGTAATAAATAAGATATCCAAGAAGTTGTGCGGATATAGTGTTAGTTATTAATGTTTTTACTGTTTTTGTATATAATTTTGAAAATAAATATGGTCAACAATTTTCTTGTTTTATTCCTTTGATTAAGCGATACGTCAACAGGAAAGATTTTTTTTGTAAGTATGTCAATAAAGCAATAATTCAAACGAAAATAAAATTATCATGATTAAATGCACAAGAAAAATCTTTTCAGTAAATATCGCTTAAATAGATTAACACTATTATTAGCCACAGGTATGAATCGTTATCATTTATTTCATATTTTTAAACAAACAAATTCAATTATTTAAAAATGGGTTAATATAAAAAGTCTTCGTTCAAAATAAATGATAACTAATTTTGACTGGGTTATAAAATAAAAAAATGATTAAACGTAAATATTTATTTTTGAAAATTAGGTATAATTTATTACAATGTTAAATATGCATAATATCGAAATAATATTTTTTAAGACATATAACGTTTTTTAAGGCACAAGCTTTTTTATGATGTAGACAATTATAAGAGCTGTTGTCGATACAATACTTTTTATACATTAATTGAAAATTAGAACAACCTTTCTCTCCCAAGTCTATTACAGTACAATCAGCACATAAATCATTAATCCACTTAATTTTTTCAAAACCTTTTACATATATTTTTTTGCCTTCCAAGAAATTATGAATCATTCTCTTAAATTCTCTGTGGTCGATATACCCCTCACGCCACATAATGCCAAGGTTTCTCTCTATCCATTTCACATGCCTTTTTTCGTTTTCTGATAACGTAGAAAATGAATATGGAGGTTTTATTAAATACGCCTGCGTGTGTTCATAGGTACTGTATGCAAATTCTTTAATAATAAATTCATTTTTAGATGATTTAAACCCCTGAACATCTACGAATAGATGGTCTAGTTTCATGATATCTTCTTTGTTATATTGGTCAACGGCTTATATTCTATAATACTATCATTCAAAATAAGACAATAAGCCGCGGTATTGTCAGGGATATCTGTGTCACACTCTAATTCAATCCGCACATCGACTGAACCCGTTTTTAAGGTTTCATTTTGACGAGAACAGTCGATAACAAACAGAGGTGCTTTATTTATAAAGTCTTGTGGATTCAACAACGGTGCTTGGCTGCGGTTATAATAAGACTGTTGGAATTTAGCGTACTGTTCATATAATATAGCAAATTTTTGAGCCGAGAAACTGACATTCAAGTTTTCATAAGGAAAATAATTTGAATTTAAAAAAACTTTAACGTCACGCAAATTACAATGATCAAAACGCGATATATCTTTATCAGCAACATTTTTCCTGTTTGTTTTTAATCCAATTATAACATATCGAGGTTTTTCAACTTGAGACGAAGTTTTGACGGCCCAAGAATGTTTTGATGTTTTAGGTAAAAGCGGGTATTCGTACAGATCCCAGTTCCTAAATGCTACCTGAATAGCTCGATCTCTTTCCAAATATTTAAGCAAACTTAATCTTTCACGATCAGAAACCTTAATGTGCGGCATGCGCCATACTATTTTAGATATAGTTATGTTACCTATATACTCATTTGTGTTCAGTTTTACGCTATTTAAATTAGTATTGGATCGTAAAAGAATAAGTTCATGCTTACAGTTAATAATAATTTTGTTATAATCCTCTGCGAAGCCAAGAATCTTATTTAAAGGAATTGACACAGAAAATGATCCATGCGTAATTTTTGTGCCATCAACATCCCAGCCCCATAACTTTGACATCGATGATTCAAGTTCATTCATCGACACAAGAGATTTTATTGTTGTTGTGACCCCAGCGTTTTTAATTTTATCTATTTCAATCCCATTCAGCTCATATCGAATATCTTGAAATAAATGAAGTATAGGGTTATTTGTAAAATGAACACTGGACACCTTCGCTTTTGTTTCTCTGTTGAATACTTCTATAGTACCCTCTATGTATAAAGTACTCGCTGATGGTAATACGTATAGATCTTGCTGGTTGATAGGTATACGGATTTCATCATTTAAATTGAAACTTGTTACGTACGGTTTATACGAATGATATTCGAAACTTTCAATCGTGCTATCAAAGCTAAAGGAGTCTGATAAGTTTAGTATACTCATTTTAATAATCCTATGTTTTTTAAAAACTGTTTGTTTTCCTTCGTTAGTTGTCCTTTAGGTCTTCTTTTCTTGATAGCACAATGAGCACTAACGGCTTTGCTGTTTGAGACCGTACATTTATTAAAGTCTATCATTTTTTTCTGAGATGTAAATATATCTGAATCTCTTCGCCACGTAAATTCACTAAATTATCGTTTATATCCAGTATTCTTATTATAAGAGCGTTTAAGCTGTTTTGAGTAACAGGAAAATATATAACATTTTTAGGTGTTTCTATAATCCGGTAACCAGGCGGTACATTTGGCACAAATTCATGAATTATATGACTAGGTTTTCCGTTTATAAATGACCCGCTCACGATGTCACATTCAACTCGTACTATAGTTGTAGACAGAATGGACACGGGAAAAGGGGACTCAGTTAATATATTCGCCTGAACTGTTTCTTCTCCAAAACCAAGTAACTTACCAATCGAATTTGGTTTTTTAAAATAGACGTTTTTGGAACACAATATAGATGTTTTTAGCGTATTATTATTGCATGTCAGTGTAAAGGTGCAACCTTGGAGATGTCTTTTAAGATAATCATCAAGATCTTGAAGTTCATATGACCCTTCAGGAATTTCTACTACTTCGTTATCACCATAATAAAACTTATTATTTCGGTTGTCAATATTAGGTATCGAGTTAAATGTCGACAAGTATAGCAACCCGCATTCATATTCACCATCTAGTTGAAGAGCTGGCGAGTGATTCGTAATCAGGGTAGAGGAGGATCCCGTTATGGACAAAGTGAAAGACATCGTGAGAATGAGAAGCTATTTATTGTTCAGAGATATTTAAACGGTTATTCCAATATTTTTTTAAATATTTTAAACATAAATGTCCGCAATTAACAGTATCGAATTTTTGATAAATATTATAATTGTATGAAATATTATAATTTTTCAAATATTTTATTAATTCTAGCGGCGGTTGAAGATCACCATAACTATTAAAATATTCACAATGATTATTATCTTTGACATAGGCTACCCAGTGAGTCCCTTGGTTTTTAGAACTATCTAAATTTACGATTGCACATTCTACTCTTTTTGGACGGTTTGGCAATTTGTCTCTCATGTAAACACCACGAAAATAAGGAATATCTGTTGAATGTTTTAAAATATCAACATTTGTAAGAGCACGTCTGGGTAGCCTTTTATTTAGTTTTTTAATCGTTTTAAACACAAACCCTTTCCATTTCTATACTGTTTAATGTACAACCCTTTACCTAATGCAATAGATTCCATCATTTTATTATGACGTTCTGATTCGGATAAGCTCTTTTTTGCAGCTTTGTAGTCACCAACAGCTTTAGCGATCCCAGCAGCTCCTCCTGCCAATGACCCTAACGCAGAAAGTCCCGCGAAAATAGGTATTAGTGGCAATATACCTCCAGTTTTAGGAATCGGTATTAATCGAGGAACTCTCATTTTACTCGTATTGTTATTAAGAAATACTTTACTCGCTGCAGCAAAAGCTCGACTGACTGCAGTGCCTTCTTTTTTAGATTTGTTTTTTTTCAATTCGGTACGTATCTTAGAAACAAAATGCTTAAATGATTTTATCCCTGCACCAGCTTTCATTTTAGATTTCATCACTTTGCTAACTATCCAAGACGCAAGTTTTTCTCCTTTTCCAACACCTTTTGACTTCAATCTTTGTTTAGCCATTTTATAGAGTTCAAAATCTGCACGATGTCGGTCTGTTAGGTCAGAATATTTATCGTATGCTATATCGTGTTGCATACACGCGTTGTCCAATTCATTAACTCCTTTATCACCTCTTTGCAATCGCTTATGCAATTTTGTGCCTGGTCCGCAATAATTGTAGCCAGGTAAGTGCAGTTCAAACGGTAAGTGATTAATAATACTGTTTAGAAGTCCTCTTCCTTTCATATCCCAAAAGTTAATGACTTAGCGCGAGAAAGTTTTTAAATATATTTATACAATGGCATTTCTGTCGATCCAGCTGTTTTCGCTATCGTTAAGTCCTAACCACTTAACATACAATTTTTTCCCTCTTTTTTTGATTACCTTTTCGATGAGGTAAACGTCTGGATACTTAGTTTTTTGCAGTTCTTGTTCATAAAATGTACCGAGTATTGAGTTTTTTCGTTGGTCTTCAATATGGTAAGTAACAGGACGAGTGTGATTCACCTTTTTAATAGTAAATAGCTCAGTTGACCAATTAGGCGTATAACCTTTATGAAAGACGCTTTTGTACTTGCTTATACGCACATGATCTCCTACATTAAAAATATTTAATTTAAAACGCCGATTGGATTGTGATTTATCTATGTTTTTCTTTACTTCGGCTTCATTATTAAAATTCACCTCATTTGGGCTAAATTTTGTTGTGCTATGCACAGTTTGATTATAAGATTGAACTATCTCATCGAAAGGTTTTCCAAGCCATTTGTAGTTCCCGATGAAACTGAAATATTTGTAAAGTTTGTTCTTGAGCGTTTTTATTACCCTTTCAACAATAGACGCCTTTTTAACTGAATACGTGGAATAATGATTTATTTTTAAGGATTTCACATAACAATCGAATTGATCATTGTAAAATTCTTTTCCAAAGTCTGTCTGTAAGTTTCTAGGTATTCGTTTGGTCGACTTGATAATTAGTTCAAATGCATTTTTTACTTCTGTTTTAGTTTTAGATTTCGTAGGAATACACCACGTGTACTTTGAAAATGTATCAATAACAACTAAAATGTATTTATATCCCTTATTTACAGTATGTAAATTCTGTAAGTCAATTAAATCTGCTTGCCACAAATCATCAATTCCTTTTAATATAACTGCGCGACGCTTGAAATTTTTTCGGGCCGATCTATGGATTTCATTCACGACTTGTTCTTTTGTCATCTTTGAAATTACTTAAAATATTGTCTATGTCCCTTTTTGTATAAAAGTTTATTTTCAACTGATTTGCAAGCTGATGAATTTGAGAATTTATAGTTTTAAATAAAGAATCTAGATGCTTCTTCTCGTAAGTGTCCTGGACGAGCTGATCGACATATTGCTTATTAGCTGCATCATTGGGTGTCAAAGGATCCGCTACCCCCTTTAATCGCGATGATTGTAGATCGAAATCGCCATCATCAGAACGCAGCAAAGTTTTATTGTTAAGTTCAAAAACTTCACATACACGCAAACGTTTATGAACATGATGACCGAATTTGTCTATGTTCATTTTCACTTCTTATTTTTATGCACTTATGTATCATCAAATTTCCGGCTTCGACTGATGGTAAAAGTAAAATACCAGTTTTATATATCATTGATTAACCAAGCCCGCTTCACGAAGTTCTTCTACAATTGATATTATTTCATTGTCTAATCCTGTGTTACCGGCATCACGGGAAGCAATGAGTAATTTCAATCTTTCAACTAATTCGTTTGGATTATCCCAATAGACATATGAAACATCTCTTTTAACTTTTTTCATTGTTGGTAGTCCTTTGCCGTAAGTACATAAATCTTCGCTTATTGAACGTTGTTTCGATAATTTGAAAAGCGGTTTTATAATGTATAAATATTTCTGACCTTTGTTACTTTTTATTGGTTTATTGGGATCAAAATCTCGTCTATGGACATTCGTTTCTAGTAGCAACATTTTATAATAACGTTTATCGTCTTCAGTTATGATACCTAAATCAGGCAACTTCTTAAATAACAAATCATATAAACCTGGTGTTAAATTGTAAGTACGTCCATTTACTTTGAGTTTTTCGCCACTAACGGAAACTAAACAAGATCCTAACATAAGCTTATCGCGTTCTGTTCGTATGCCAAAAGGAATGTCCAAGTCGGTGTTGTATTGTTTTTGCCATGCAGGGTCTTCGCGAGGAGATGCATATGAACCGGTAGTCTTAAATGAAGTATCATTTGTTGATTCCAAGACATCATTGTTGTCACTTTCACATAACATGTCATCATCACCATCTTGTCTGTTTTCGTCTCTATTTGATACCTCATCATCATTATTTGAAGTCGTTTCGGAAAAATTTCGTACGATTGTTTGATTATTAATACTACTTCTCTTCCCTTCATTAGGACTAAATTTTAATGTTTTTGGCGCCTTTTGCCACTTAAATATGTCTTCATCAAAATCGGTTTCATTAGTGTTATAGTATTTATTGTCGTTACTTTTAACCATTTCATTAAGCGGGTCTGTTATTGGTTTAAAGACTGATTCCAAAATCATATTGTTGTTATTTTTCATATCACGAAGTAGTTTAACCTTCTTTTTGACAGCATCGGCAGACTGAAGTACTTTTTCTTTTAAAGTTTTCTCGGTGTTTATTTTATGATTCATGTCTGATCTCGATGGATTCCCATGATGCAATAAAAGTTTCTTGAAAATGAAACTGGTTAAGTAACACGGTTAATCCAAAACGATAAATGTATCAAATCCCATTCTATAACATCCTGAATTTCTAGCACAGTCCTTGTTTACAACCAAGTAGCTAAAAGGTACGCTCCATATTTTTGCACACATTTCCCGAAACTGTGACCAAGACATATCAGTTCCAACGTGCTCGTCATAAACATGACGTAAATTAACTTCATCTTGTTTAAAAAGGATGATTAAGTTAGCATTGTCCCTTATTAATTGTTTAGGTATTTTACTGTAAGTTTGATTTAAGTAGAAGCTGTCAATATTTTTATGCCTTCCCATTGCAAAGTAATCCCTTATATTATTTTGATTTTCGCATGCAACATCATCAAATATGATAATTGAATTGTTCTCAGCTTCATGCGGGCTTAGTATTTCATCATTTTCGCGATATTTTTGAAATTTAACTGATGGAACCAACATCAATATTTTTTCTAAAAACTGGTACATCGGTTGGAAAAGTGTTTTTGAATATACGTAAATATTTTGAAAGCGTAGTCCTTGTTCATGTAGTAGAAGAGAGACAATTAAATTAGTTTTACCGCAATTAGAAGGACCGCAAATTATACAGCGAATTGTGTCGGGTAAAAGTTCACCGTGACGAAAACTACGATTGTTGCGATCTGAACAAACAACCTCCAACTGCAAGCTCTGAGCTTGTTTTACAAACTTCATATCTGTTCAAGATCAATTCAACCAATGCGCGCGTGTTGCAAGCATGGAATGCTTATTCA